>OZ012738.1:440174354-440384354 GCA_963859935.3 Lathyrus sativus | reverse complement strand
CAAGGATAATCCGAATTATTTGACATAAATATATCTACTTAAAAAATCCAACGAAACATGTAGGATTGAGTATACCCTATACAGTCCCAAAAGTTAAGGGAACTGTGAATTATTTGAATAAAAGATAGAAGAGCTCATTGCAGAAGTACACTTAAACAAATATGACAAGTTTGAGTACATGTAGAGAATCCAATTTCCTTCTTATAACTGATTACACATGTATTCTAAAATATATTCTTAAAGTAATAATCTAGTTCATTCGTCGAGCACTGCATTGGTTATATATGATAATAATAAGGATGTAGAGGTTAACCTGTGCACTTTGGATCCTTGTATACGAGCTGTGAGTGGATGATAGATTTCTGATTTACCAGGATCCAGTGCAGGCTGTGATATCTCTAGCCCTTCTTCTTTAGCAATACCTATATACCTAACCATATAACCAACAAATCAAACACACCGGGCATAAAATAATCACCACTTCTAAAAAATAATTAACAACATATCAAATATAGTGAGCTAAAAACTTTAATTAAGTAATAATTGTATGTTGCAAATGTATATATACAATTGCAGAGTGGTAGCAAGACACAAGTGTCTTACCTTTTTGGATCAAAATTATCGACAAGAAGGTCCTCATCCCAGAGGAATATATAATTGTAGTTAGCAACTATGTCTGGATGCAAAAATCTTTTTGTGAACCACCTATGCCATCATAGAGAGAATTAATTTGTTCAATAGTTACTGATGTTGCCATAGACGATATGAGACAGGAAAACAAATTAACATACCATTTAGTTTGATTTATAACAGACACATGTATGGCTTGGCTACTCCAAGCTAAATCCTTACATCCATCGACAAAACCATCAAAATATGTATGGTTTGTACTACCATAACTTAGTTATTCTTATCCATACTGCAACACCTACAACTTCATCAGAAGCTAGTTGGAATAGTCAACAAGGTTTGTTATCTCACCCAGTAGGTGCTATCTCAGTTAACATAAAAAACCCTTCGAATCCCAACCCTAACAACAACAACAACACGTTTAGTACATCACTTTCCAAACCCATTTGGCTTTTAAGGAGAAAATGTCCTTGCACAGGTAAAAAATCAGTTAAAGTCAAAGAAAAAAAAGTCAACAGAATTACCCAAAAATATTATCAAAGTCCCTTCACCGGTTTCCCTGTCACCACCACCACCGATGAACAACTGAATTAACAACAACATGGATCAAACACCGACTCTTGTAACTAAATCTCAAAGATTCCAACCAGTGGTAACAACCGTAAGAGTACCTTATACAAAAGGATTTACATTCCCGGTGTTAAACCCTAATTCAACCTCGACAACAACAAAACTAAAAAACGGCATCGTTTTGGATGATCCACCTCGAGAATCACTAGAGGTTTTCCGAGGATATGAAATCCCTAAATTTCCCCTTCCCGCCTCCAATGTCGTGAATCATCATCGACGACGGTGGTGAGATGAAGAAGGTTTGAGTTTGATGGAGAATGGATTTTCTTCGTTCTTTCTTTCCCGTGTTTCCTCTTTCTATTCGAGTGGTCAACCGGAGGTGAATCTGAATCGATTGTGTTTCCCCTTTCCAGTAGTGAATGATGAATGAAGGCTAGGTCGATTTTGATGGCGTGAGTAAATTAAAGGAAGAGGAGGATTTTCTACGTTATTTCTTTCCCGTGTTCTTTCTTTGTTTTTTTAATTAATTTTATTATTTATTATATATTTTATAATATAGTCTAATAATAACGTTTTTTTGAAAAGTGCTATTTTAGTGAAAACTTTTAGTAGAGTTTTTTTGAAAAGCGCTATCTTAGTGAAGAATATTAATAGCGTTTTAAAAAAAGCGCTATCTTAGTGAAAAGTAATGTTTTAGTGATAACTTTTAGTAGCTTTTTTTTTAAAAGCGCTATCTTAGTGAAGAATATTAATAGCGTTTTAAAAAAAGCGCTATCTTAGTAAAGTTTAATAATAGCATTTTTTACAAAGTGCTATCAAAATCACATTTTGTTTCCTTTTTTAATAGTACTTTTTTTAAATTCTGATTTCTTTTAAAGCGCTTTCGCTATGTTTAAAATTAATGCCTAGTTTTTACTATCCGGTTCAAACCCCACGCTTTCACGTGTCGGCTCGAACCTTAATAAATTCCCCACTTTCGTGGCAAAACTGTTGTAAATAGCATCTCACTTTTGTGACAAAGGTTATTTAGAAAATCAGATTAAAAACTACAGCCAGAAAAATTGTTGTAAGAAGGTAAGGCACACCAGATATTATCGAATCCCGTCCTACTAATTCGATTACATACCGACAAAATCAGTTTAGCTTGACATGATAATTAATGTAAACATAAATAAACATAAAGGGTATAATGACATAACATGCATACTGACAGAAATAGAATAAGTATTCAATTAATGAGAACTTGAAAGTAGTACTGATATTGAATTCTCAAGTAGTCCTCCACAATGTCGGCAGGATTCTACTTTGGTAAAATAAAAGTGTAGAATGAATATGGCAGTAATCTGAACTACAGGAAAAGAAAGGAAATAACAGTAAAAAAAATGGAAAAATGGCTTCAACGGAATTTTTGGCAGTAATTTGGTATGTAGAATAAAGATCCATTTTTATGTCCAATTGCCATCCTTTTATATCCGAGGTTGCATGAGGAAATGTCGGAGGAAAATGAGTTGAGGGAGAGAATTCTCAGGGAGGGCATACAGCATCATGCCTAGATTATCTCCTCTTCGTGGCCACGTTCTGTTTTGAACGTTATGACTGAAAATATGACAGTGATGCTCGTGTTGGGGCTGTGACGGTCGTGATGCTCGTGGTGGACTGTGACGGCCGTCACACCTTCAAAATCCTGCTTTCTGTTGTTTTCTGGATTTTTCTCCTCTTTTGTCCCTTCCTTGCGTGCTTTTCTATGTCTTGCTCATTTTTAGCGTGAGAATGAAATACCTACGAAAACACTTAGCAAACTTGCGGAGTAATCGAGATTTCGGTTGAAATCATACAGTTAATCAATAGAAAATACGACAATTATAAGGTACATTTTTGCGTTATCAAACTCCTCTACACTTGAATTCTTGCTTGTCCTCAAGCAAATAGTCGGAAAGAAAAACCAATGCAAACATATGGCACACCTTCTTGAGTTTTTAAAATGTTTTAAAGGTGTTTTGTTAGGACGTCAGAGATTCAGTTAAAACAATACATATACGGTAGTGACACAAAATAGCAAGCATGCTCAAAGGCCTCCCTCTTGTACAAGCCAGTTCTAATCATTTCACTGTAGCTCAACATAGAGTTTCTCTATCAAATTTCGCCTGGTTTCGTTCTAGCGCAATCACATTAAGCCATTTGCCTTTACATGCACGCAGTGGAATAACCGGTTAGTGACTTTGATCCTTTTTAGTTTAGGGTCTGGTACACGAATGCGGTACCCCTCTATATATCCTATTTATAAGTTGTGGGGGATCGAATCGTAATTCGCCCTACCAAGTCCATAACCAGCTGTTGCACCCCAAAATTTGACCAACCGTTTCTAGTAATTTGGCTTATATTTCGTTTAATTCGCATTTGCATCTGCATACCGCATACTGTGCCTTTTTCTTCCGGATTGATTTAATCGAGATTACATCCCTTTCCTCGCGTTTTAGGCGTTTCAAACCGTTTCAAATAAGGAGTTGTATTGTGGAAGTTGTGCTTCTTCCCGGTGTTTTCAGTCTACGCTGTTGGTTTCGGTGGTGTTTCGGTGTCCGGTTTGTTACCGTTTTATTTCGTTGCATTCTTGCATTTTTACGTTCACTGATTTAATTTTCTAGAATTTATTTCTTAATTTTTAGCATAGAATTTAGATTTTAAATAGATTGTTATCTTTTATTTTCTAGTTTAGAATCATTTTAGTTCTTATTAGAGTTTTAATAGTTTTTAATAGGTTTTAATAGTTTTTTCTAGAAATTATTTGTTTTTACAATATTATTTGTGAAAATTCTGGCCAGCCCACGATGGATGTTCTAACAGAAGTTATAACATCCACTGTGACATTCACTACAGACCTACTATTATGCAGTAATAACAAAGCAGTAAATAACACAGTTAGTTGTTGACCCAGTTCAGTGCAACATACTTACATCTGGGGGCTAGCAAGCCAGGGAGAAATTTCACTATCAATAGTATCAATTCAGAGTCAAACCTCCAGTTTGCACTTCTCACTTAATTACTACCTAATGACAATTTAACCTAGAGACACTCTAGACTTGAGTATACCCACTCACTCCCTACAATCACACACCAGTGATAATAATCAGTTACAAATTAAATAGTAGATTGAAGATACACTTCACCTACACACACACACACACACACCTTGATCTTGCTTCAAAGCTTTGATCAAGTGACATACACTCTTACTTAACAGCTTCGAGTGATACACAACCTAGAAACTACCTAACCAATGCAATCAATAGTTGCTTGGGTTACAAGTATTCCTAAGACACAAACGTGAAGAACAACCTCTTCACTTCTAAACCACTATGGTGATTTCTCTGCTTCTCTATCTTCAACAGCTGCCTTCTAGGATTGCCTCTCTTGGTATTTGTAGCAGCAGATCAGTCCTTGGGCCTGGGCGCATGCATTAGGTTTTATCCATCATAAAACCTCACTTTTGTATCCTGCACGTTTGCCTCTTTAATCAGGTGCATATTAGTTCCCCTAGGGCGTCTAAAATGTCTCCTGCATTCCAACTTGAGCTTCTGAGTTGTTTCCTGAGTTATAGCTACCAGAAAAACAAACCTCCGCTTGATGTCATACGACCTATGTCATAACATTGAGTATGACATCCAACTTAACTTATAGTTAGCTTAGTTAACTTACCCTGCACAGTCCGTATTATGAATGTAATAACATCAAACATGACATTCATATATGTACTTATATTTTGCCACAAAATGCAGCCAATCAAGAGCACTTATTGAGTATGACATCCAGCTTAACTTATAGTTAGCTTAGTTAACTTACCCTACACAGTCCATATTATAAATGTAATAACATCAAACATGACATTCATATATGTACTTATATTTTGCCAAAAAATGCAGCCAATCAAGAGCACTTACAAACTCCCCCTTTGGCAAATTTTTGGCTAAAACACTCTGTACTTACATCAGAGATTTCCTACACAGCTGAAGACTTAACAAAGGTCCTGTCATGCAAGTAAGTCACTTGCTGCTCAAGCTCTCAGACTCCTCACAGTTGGCTTTCAATCCTGTTAGCACTCACTTTGTTAACTCTCTGTAGACTTCTACTACAGATGTCACCCTTTGATTGTTTGAGTAACAGAGTTACTCCCCCTCAACTGATACACTTATCAGCTGGGCAATATCCAGTCTGAACTGGATGCTATAACATTTAGCATGACCTTCTGATATCACACATTTGTGCTACTCCCCCTACAGGGATGCATTCTGCTCCTTGAACAAAATTCCTAAGCATCTTGTTAGGATCACCCATGTTAGTGTTGCACCCTAAAATTTGCCCAACCTTATTCCTTGGTTTATGTTTCAATATCATTGGCATTTGCATATAGAGTCATGTACATAGACTAACCATCTGCATAGCATAAGCATAGCAAGTCATTCAACAGGGGACCAATCATTATTCTCATCTCTAGAGGCCTATCAAGAGGTTATTATCCTAATTCAATCTCATTCAAGTCATTAGGAAAGAATTTGAAAGCAAAGAGCTCAGCAGATCAAGCCTTGAGTCCATCTCCTAGCTGAGGGTATCTGAGGGTCAGCAAGAGGGTTGTGAGCTGTGAGTTGAAGGCATGGAGAGTATCTAGACCTTATGAGAGACTTAGAAAGTCATTTAAAGAAGGAGACAAGTCATTGATGAGAGCACAAGAGCTATAGCTGAAGGCAGTCAACTAGGGTTTCATCTGGGTCAACCCTGGGTCAACTCTAGGTCAATTGACTGATTGAAAGGCATTAAGGGCTATTGAGAGATGTGGGGTTCATCATTGGACATATAAAGAAGGATATGGAGATATGCCAAGAAGAATTCAAGAGAAATCAAGGAGAAGAGGAACTTCTAAATTAGGGTTTCTGTGTAAAATCCCCTAGTTTAGGTCAAATTTCCAAGCAAAATAAGTCAAAATGCAAGCTTCAAATGGCTTCTTGGCCAACATGAAACTTGTAGAGGATCTCAAGACCTTTAATTTGAGTGGTGGAAGACATCAAGGAGATTTATAGAACTCAAGTTATGGTCCTTGCAAGTTACAGGTCATCTGAGGTATCTGAAATTTTGTCTGTGAAAGTGACTTGACTTCCAAGCAATTTGTACCCCTCAAGGAGATTTCAAATGAATTCTTGGTCAACATAAGAATTGTTCCTCATTGTCTTAGCTTTCTATAATGGTATAGTATGCCTTCATATGATGTGTGGAACTCAACTTATGGTCTTGGCAAGCAGAGGGTATTTTGGGCATTTGTGAATTACAGGTCATTTTAACCTATGTCCAAAACTCATACAAGGAGGCCTCAAATGGAAAAACTTACAACATCAAACTTGCTCCAAATGGGATTTTAAGTCTAGAAAGAAGGTCACAAATTGTTGGAAAAGCTCATAACATGAAGTTGCATGATTGGTCCAAATTTGAACTAAAATGGCTTATAATTTGAATAAAGTCAAAATGAAAAATGGTTTGAGAGATTTATAAGTCCAAATGGAGACTTCCAATATATGATTTTGAATGGAAAAGACATTCTAAAGACAATGGTTCAAGCACTTTTTTGAGTTTAGTGGAAGATTTCAAAGTTATCCTTGGTTACTTGCATTTTAAGAAACATAGCCAAAATGAATCAAAGTTGGAAGGCAAGGGAATGTGTAAGAGGGATCTAGAAGTTACCATTGAACACTATATATTCATGAAATGAAGATTGATCAAGGGTTGGATTCATTTTGCACCAAGAATTTCCCAAATTCTCTCATTCTTTCTCATTGCATTTTCACTTCAATTCCTCAAATTCTTCACCAATCACCATCAAAATCAATTTCATCATACTGATTCATCATCATAGATCAGAATTCAACCAAGAACAAGGTGTGATCAATCCATTTTCGAGCACTTCCATCATCAACATCAAAATTGCAATTTCAAGTGGATAGCACAATTCAAGTCAAGAATCGTCCAGGTGTTGCATACAGAATCGAGCATTGAGTTTGTAGATCAAGATCCAAGCCTCAAAAGCCTCAGATCCACAAGATTCATCATCATCCACAAGATTTCACACCAGGTGCATTTTCTCTGCCACAGCTTGAATTAGTTAGTTTAGCATGATTTTGTTAGTCTAGATATGATGTAGGATGTTAGTAGAGCAATTAGGATGAGTTTGGAGTGGTTTGGTGATGATTGTTAGCAGGTTGTAAAAACTGTTAGGGCTTAGAACTTGCAGCATAGTGCATTATAATCCTAGCTTGTTAGTTTAGAATGATCACCGTTAGTCATGGAAGAGATTAGTCTAGGTTTGATGGAGAATTATGTTGGCAAGTTGCAGAGTATTTCCATGGTGACCAGAACTTGTTGCTATCGGGTTGAGTGATTTATTGAGTTTCAAAGCAAACAAAGACCATAGGCTTATAGAGGGAGAGATTCTGAGTATTTTTCATGTTTACATCGTGGTGTTTCATGCATTGTGGAGTGAGAACCGATTGAGGGAAGTTGATGCGTGCATGGGGTTTCATGGAGTATAAACCCTAGCTCATTTGATCCATTGGAGAAGACGAAATCTGGAGCGTCCGTTTGGTGTTAGACTTTTGACTCAGAGAGCAATCCTATGGCTCTTGTTTAAAGCAGATTTTGGAGGGAGATGCGTTGGTGCCCTAAACGCACCGTTTCATTAATTGAAACGGGCGGGCCTGAGTGAGTGATATCCCCACCCCCCAGTTACCAAGCCCAATCAATTTGAACATGAATCTGCTGCTGAATGCACCCCTGCTTGTTTTTTTTAGTTTTATTAATTCTGACTGGTTTTGGGCTTAGGCCAAACTTGCTATGCGCACCCCACCACTGCCTGGCCCAGTGAAATATCAACTGAGCGCGCTTGCTGAACAAACCCCCTCCCTTTATTTCATTATTTTCTTTTATATTCTTTATTTTTTTTATGCATTTTCATAAATTCATAATAAATACATAAAAAATCATTTTTAATTCATTCTTTTTACCTCATTTTCATTAGGATGTGTAGAAAATTGTCATTAAATAAAATTGCATTTTTATTTTTATTTCATATTTTTTCCATATTTTCTAAATAAATGTCATTTTAAATAGCTTCATTTCATGCATGATTTTATTAATTTTTGTTCTACTAAATGCTTTCATATTTTTTTGTTCATTCTTTTTAGGGTGTTTAGATGAGATATTGAACTTGTAGAAACAATTTAGTTCCCATTTTTAGGAATTAATTTTAGGTGCTTAATGTAGGCTTGAACAACATGAACAAATTAGGGTTTCTTAGGTGATGACTTAGGAAGTTTGATTCTTTCCCTTAGGACTTAGGGTTTGACTAGATTAGTTATGGGACTATAGGGGCTATGGGTAGTTATTAGATCCCCTTAGAGAAAGTCAGGATTCCCCTACTGCTATTAATGCTCTGTATATCTGATTGTCTGGTGTGGTGTGCCCTCTGGGGATTTATTGCTTGCTTGCTTGGGTATTGGGATTGTCTGGGGACTTGGGAGAGCTGAAGACTTGAGGAGATGAAGACCATTGGAGATCAAGAGATTGAGGATCAACTGTCAGAGTTGGAGAGGAGGTTCTTGCTAGCAGCTGCTGAGGAGACTAGGGTTTAGGAGCTAGGCAGAGCTCTAGGTTAGAAAGCTTGTTTCTTAAACATGGATTGCCTTGTCTGCATCCATTCTTCTCTGTGATTCAGAGTCTCTCTAAGATACTCACCCCTTTCCTTTGGAAGGCTTGGTGATAGTGTCTAAGAGATAGAACTCTTGAGAGAAAATGTCTTTTGTGTTAGAAGCAGTCTGTTCACCACCCTTGGTAGTCAACTGATTGCTTAACACCCAATTCACTCTTGTGACTAATCCCTCATCCTGGAGGTTTGAGCTTGAAGAAAAGTCATTGCAGATGGAAGATAGATGATCAAAGCCCTTTCCTGAAGGTCATAAAGATGGAGATTGATGCTTGTTGAAGCCCATAGCTAATTGGAGATTACTTGAAGCCAGATGTTGATTCAGAGCTGCTGATGCTGTTTCTTTTGCTGTATTTCATTGCTGATGTATTGATTGGTTTTCTGGGTTGTATTGTTTGCTGTTTACCCTGCTGGGTTGAAAGTGAAGCCTGTTCACTTTCGCCTATTGTTTTCTAGGTTCGAGGTTGAGTGGGACTCCCTTGCCTCGCTTGTACTGTTGCATCCATGCATTTTACTGCTTTACTGTATATATCTGTTATTGTTTCTGTTTCTGCCTATCCCGTAGGATCTCTGTTTCTCTCTGTGCAAGAGAGGAGCATGATAGACACTAGGTCTTAACCCATGCATGATAACATTAGGTTAGTTTGATTCCCTTCGCAACCGTAGGTCAGAGTTATGTCTCTTCTTCCTCAAAACAAACAGAAAAACACCATAAAGATTTCAAACACAATAAAAGACACTTCTTTCGTAAAAGAATGTGAACTCATCAAAACGTCATTTTTGTCCGTCGGGACTGTTAATCAAGAAAACCTTTTTCAGAAGGAATAAAATCAATCAAGACAAGCTTGTGTCGTACGTGGCCCGAACTACGTTTGCTCTGATCTTTCATGCTGTATGAAAGTACGTAGGCATAGGATGCGATATCCTAGCGAGCAACCTTCCCCTCCTTTCCCGTAGGTAGGCGAACTACGTTGACTCTGATTTCTCGTTCCAGACGGGAATACGTAGGCATAAAGTGCGATACTTTGCCGAGTCATTTTTATTTTCATTTTCTTTCCTTTTAACCCCAGACCTTTAGCGTAGATAGAATAACAATCCATACCCGAAAACAAGCGTGGATCCCGTCGAGTACGACGGACGTGAGGGGTGCTAATACCTTCCCCTTGTGTAACCGACTCCCGAACCCAGGTTTTGGTTGCGACGACCATACCTTTCCCGTGTTGTGCGAGGTTTACTCTGGGCGTTTCCTTTCCCTCCCGTGGGATAAATAACGCACGGTGGCGACTCTTCTGTTCAGCCGGCGCCGATTTTCGCAGTAGCGACAGCTGGCGACTCTGCTGGGGACTTGCGGTGGTTCCCTATTCGAGTCTTGCCTTAGGTTTTTTCCTAGCTGTTTGGGGCAATCCCCAGCAGCTGGCGACTCTGCTGGGGATCCAACGTCCCCTGGCTGCTAAGGACTGCGATAGTTCTTATGCATTTGGGATCCAACGTCCCTTAAGCGAGTCAATCCTAACGCTTGTTTTCCCGTCGAGGATTTTGTATGGAGTTATTTTTATATTTCTAACCTTGTATTTTCAGCTTTATATATTGTTTATTATTGCTGTATCGGGGTGTGACGGGTGTTCTGATATTGAGAGATAAGCCGGACCTGGGCTTGAGTGCACCTAGAATTAGAGTAGAAATTAGTGGGTGCCCGCTTGCTTTGCTTGCTTCGGTGTCCCATGAAATCTACACTCAGACGAGGTTCCTCTGGTTGGCCTCCTGCCCCTTCCTTTGGTTGGCGTGGGTTGCTGGTTAGTTGGATTGTCGACTCTGGGGACCGATCATTTGGAAGTTGGCTAAGTGAGGCCTCTTCAGGAATTGATGATGCCACTCCTTCTGGGAATCGTATCATCAACCCTGAAAGTCTGTGACGCCGACGACCGCATAGGATGCCGTACCTTGTGCCAGTTATAGGGCCACCCACCTGTGAGAGGGTTTGGGGTTATGCAGGTAACCAGACCTTCAGACTACCGGTTTGTTCTCGATCAGAGATCCTGGGTATTTATGGAGAGTTATGAGGTCTGTCAGAGACCATTTGGAAAGTTATGAGGTCTGTCAGAGACCATTCGGAGATGTGTTCTGAGGTCTGTCAGAGACCGTTTGGAGATGTGTTCTGAGGTCTGTCAGAGACCAATTAGAGATGTGATTTGAGGTCTATCAGAGATCAGTTGGAGTTATGGTTTGAGGTCTGTCAGAGACCAGTGTTGGAGTGTTATTTTAGGTCTATCTGAGACCAGGGTTTGATGATTTCTGGATGGTCTATCTGAGACCTTTCTTGGTTGGGTTCAGGCTATTCAACTACAGCTTTGGTCCCTGTTGCATGTTACTTGCATTGCATTGCTGCATATCCATTACCATTTGCATTTCACTAACGTGTGTCTGTGCTGCAGGTGCATTTGCATTTCCTTAGTTCTAGTGCCCAGACTTCTGAGTGTTTGATCATGACTAGCTTAAGGAGAACGGTTGCTTACAAATTGCCTACGCCTGATATTGTTCCTTTACTTGGGTTGATCTCTCTTGCTGATGAGGGTGTTCGTAGGAGTTTCCGGATGAGCTATGGTAGACTACTGAGATTGGTGTGCAAACCTACAGAGGTAGAGTTAGATGGACTGTATGCTTTGATGCAATTCTACGACCCTGCTTTGAGGTGCTTTACGTTCTCTGACTTTATTATGGGACCAACCCTGGAGGAATACGCTGAGTATGTTGAGCTGCCCGTGCAGAACCAGGTTCCATTCATTCATTATGACGCCAAGCCCAAGCCGGAGGATTTGGCAAAAGCCTTGCATATTGATGCTTCTGAACTTGTGACTACTGTTTCCCGTGGAGTTCCAGGCTTCTCACTTCAGTTCTTAGTTGGTAAAGCCCAGGAGTACGCCAAGAGCGGGTGATGGGTTGCTTTCAATGCTGTGTTGGCCTTGTGCATTTATGGCATAGTACTGTTCCCCAATATACCGGATTTTGTGGACTTCGACGCCTTCTACTTGTTTGCCGCTGGTAATCCTGTACCTACCTTACTCGGAGATCTCTACCACTCACTGCATTACAAGAATGAGAAGGGAAGAGGGAAGAATGTTCACCTGTGTGTGCCCTTGTTGAGTATGTGGTTTGAGGGTCACCTTCCTAAGAGAGGATCTCTTGCAGAGACTACAGTTCCAGCTGGTTGGCCAGAGCGCCTGATGAGGCTATCGTCGGAAGATATGGAGTGGTTTGATAGAGATCTGCTGGGATCCGAGCTTATCTTCAGTTGTTCTGGTTACCCTAATGTCCCACTGATTGGAAGAAAAGGGTGTATCAACTACAACCCCTCTCTATTCATTCGTCAGTTCGGATATGCGCTGAAGAACCCGCCTCAGGAGGAAGAAGTACAGGAATCTCTGTACTTCACAGGGGATTTGAAGGGGGAGTTACTAGCCAAGCTGCAGCATGCCTGGACGCGTATTAACCGCAAAGGGAAACCACTGTTAGGTAAGAACGATTGCCAGGCCTATGCACCCTATAGAGTTTGGATCCAGGAGAGGGCTAGTCAGTTGAGGATGCCGTTTCCAGATGCACCAATTCTTGTTCCCGTTCCGGCAGAAGAGCCAACTACTGTTTCTAGAGAAGTCCATGAACAGGTTGTGAAGGAAAAAGAAGCCTTGATGAAGATCAACGAAGGGTTAGAGCAAGAGTTAGCCCAAGTACGCAGTGAGAAAAACAAGGCCGTATATGCTTTCCAACAACAGATCGAGCTGGTAAACAGGTTAGGAGCTGAGTTGACCGAGGAAAAGAAGAAGCGTGAACGTCTGGGGCAAGAGTTCAGAAGCTCCCATGACATGCTGGAAGCCAAAAAGAAGGCGCTCGACGCAGCACACCGAGAGATCTCCTCTTGCAATAAGACTTGGAATGCTACGCTCACCAATAACAAGAAGAGGGAAGATAAGCTGAAGCAGCAAATCTCCGACCTCGAAGAGAAGTTGAAGTCTAGCATCAAGAAGTGTGAGGAGGAAGTGATGACCCGGTATAGTGTCCAGCATGCACTGAACAAGGCAATCAAATCCAGAGACGAAGCGGTGTCTCAGAAGCGAAAACTAGAAGATTGCTTCGGAGAAGCAACATGGGAAGAAACTGCTGAAGACGTACGCCGTGTCCTTAAGAGGAGAAACCAGCTTGTTGAAGGGCTGCTTGATCGACCAAGCCATCCGGAGACCAAGAAGTTGATAGAAGAGTACCAGACTTTTGGGAGGATTTGATCATTTCATGTAGTAACTTGTATGCTTTATTTGCATAGTGCTGACCATCACCAGGATTGTTGGTTGAGGTCATGCCTTCTTTGTACTCTCAATGATATTGTATCCAGAGCTCATCGATTCTCTCTGCAATATATGAGGCTTTCTATGATTCAGCTCCGATATTCCTATTGTCAGCACTGTCACTGCACCGGCACCTTCGCACTAGAACTGGGGGAATGAACTTCCCTAATGCACAGACACATTGCATTGCATTCATATTCATATTGCATTACAGGTAATCTTTGAATAGTGTCTTATTTCCTGCTTTTAACAGGTACTTAACAGGATTGCAGATCAACATCCGCACCGATATTCTACACGCTCCAATTGTCGAAAAATCATGGACCAAATGCAGAACGAGATGCAAGATGTGCGCGAGAAGCTCGCTCTCTTCATGCAGACTATGGAAGCTATAGCAAAAGGGCAGGAGAATTTGCAGGCCATGGTCCAGCCCCTGTTGGCTCGAAACGCTGGTCATGGTAATGAAGATCATCAGTCTGTCCGGGTTGATACTGCTCATGGAGACGGCACTCCCACGCCAGTGGCTCCGCCCGTAGTCAATATACCTGCTGCTAATGTCAACAACGCTACCGCTGCTGTGAATGGTAACGTCGGAGTGGGGAATGAAACTGCTGTCCATAATGTTGGGCTGGGTGATGTCAATTTGGGAGATAATCTAGGAGGCAATGGCTTTGTCAATACTGGATTCGGATTCAACGATCAGGGATTCGATAACACTGGGAAGTATGGCTTTAATGCTCAAGGCTTTGGGCAAGATGGTTATGGTATGGTCAATCAGGGTTACGGAGGCTTTGGAAACGGAAACGGTACTGGATTTATGGCTTTTGGTCCCGCTGGAGGTGTTCAAGGGTACGGCAACAGAGGCCGAGGTCCGGGGATGAATCAGATCAGAGCTGGACGTAATAATGGATATGATGGGTACGGAGCTGGAAATGGTATGTGGCAAGAAGATCAGCAGGAAGACGCCTTCTCCGGAGGAGGTTTTGAAGGGCCGATGGATGATTCCCAAAAGATTAGAATGCTGGAAGAGCAGATGAAGGGAGTCTTAAACCAGAGTGCTGTGGGATTGGACATGGCAACCATGGGCTTGGTACCTGGCTTGAGGGTGCCAATTAAATTCAAAGCTCCTGCGTTCGATAAGTACAAAGGAGACACATGTCCGAAAGTGCATGTGCGAGCTTATTACAGAAAGATGTCTGCATACTCAACTGATGAAAGAATGCTAATGCATTTCTTTCAGGATAGTCTATCGGGCCCTTCCCTAGAGTGGTACATGGGGTTGGAGCCAACTGATATCAAGACATGGAAGCAATTGGCGGAGGCGTTCGTAGCCCATTACAAGTATAACAGCGACCTGGCGCCCAATCGGGTCCAGTTGGCCGGGCTTTCGCAGAAGAAGGGGGAGAGTTTTAAAGAGTATGCGCAAAGGTGGCGCGATATGGCTGCCAGGGTCCGTCCTCCTGTAGAAGATAAAGAAATGAATGATATGTTTGTCGGCACATTCACAGGGCTGTTTCATGATATGCTGTTTCATACGTCTCTGGCCAGTTTTTCAGACCTGATTCTGATGGGGGAAAAGATTGAACGTAACATTAAGCAAGGAAAGTTCCAAGTCGAGGAATCAACTGCATCTGGCAGTAATAGGAAAGCTTATGGTGGACGCCGTCAGGGCGAGGCAAGCGCAGTATTTGGAGGCCGAGGCCGAGGCCGAGGCAGGGGACGAGGTCAATATCGTCAGCCGCAGCAGGTGTCGAGTGTTACTATCCCCTATCCACAACAACCACTCCAGCAACAACAACAGGTTCAGCAACAGCCAATGCCACAGCAGCAGCAGCCTCAACAGGGGGCACAGCAAGCTCAGCGAAGATTCCAGGGTAGTAAACCGAGAAGAGTGTTTGAGAAGCCTCCCTCAACATATGCCGATTTGTTGCAGACATTGTTGGGATTGAATCTGGTAGAGAAAAGAACTCTGGCACCAATAACGGGAGCTCCCCCGTTCGGCTACGATGCAAACAGGCACTGTGAGTTTCATTCTGGGGCCCCGGGTCACGATATAGAAGGTTGTCATGCTTTTAAGCACGTTGTGCAGGATCTTTTAGACAACAAGACTATCAATTTCGGAGCGGCAGGTCCGAATATAGTCCAGAAACCCATGCCTAATCATGGGGCAAACGCCGTTCTGACTGAGGAAGGGTTGAATCTGATTATGAATGTTGAGGATTTGAAGACGCCGCTGAGCGAGATAAAGAGCCGACTGTTGCAAGGAGGTATTTACCCAGGATGTAACGAGTATTGCTTAGATTGTTGGACCCTAGCTGAGGGGTGTGAGGATTTGAAGAAAGGCATTCAGGCTTTAATTGATGAAGGTATATTGCAGTTTGATCGAGCGGCAACTGACGAGCCTGCAGGGGCAGTAGTGGATAATCGGAGTGATGTGGCCACGGTAACGATTCCTCGGAAGACGATCACTATTGCAGCACCAGCTCAACGACCACCGATTACCATAACTAAGGCCGGGCCAATCCCGTACGAGAACACGAAAGCAGTCCCATGGTCATATGGGTTAGAGGTGTATTGTGACGGGATAAAGATTGATGTTAACAAACAGCCAGTGGAGATTGTGGATAATGTTGTGGGCTCAGGAGGCATGACGAGGAGCGGCAGGATCTTTATATCTCCTGAAGTGGAGGCTGAAAGGCTAGCGAAAGGAAAAGGGAAAGTGGTTGAAAATGTTCCGGTACAAGCAAGTGAAAAAGAAGCAGCATCAAAGGATGTGGAAGAGTTCATGCGCTTGATTCGGAAAAGTGATTATAAGATTGTGGAGCATCTGCAGCAGACACCGTCCAAAATATCTATCTTGTCATTGCTCTTATGTTCGGAAGCTCACAGAAATGCTTTGCTGAAAGTCTTGGACACTTCTTTTGTACCCCAGGATGTCTCCGTAAATCAGCTAGAAGGAGTATTGGCACATGTGAATGCAGGCCACAGCTTGGGCTTTACCGATTTTGACTTGACTCCGAAAGGGAGAGATCATAATATGGCATTACACATATCTGTTGAGTGTAGAGGATCGGTAATGTCGCACGTATTGGTTGACACCGGATCGTCTTTGAATGTGCTGCCCAAGAAGGCGATGATGAAGCTGGATGTTCGAGGAATTTTGTGTACACCCAGTGATTTGGTAGTCAGAGCGTTTGACGGCACGCGGAGAACAGTCTTCGGATCGATCACCTTGCCTCTGCAAGTGGGGCCGGAAGTGTTTGCAACTGAGTTTTATATCATGGATATACAGCCTGCGTACAGCTGCTTGCTTGGAAGACCCTGGATTCATGGGGCAGGGGCCGTCACGTCCACCCTGCATCAGAAGTTAAAATATATGGTCGGAGACAGTGTAGTCACCGTGTGCGGAGAAGAAGACATCCTGGTCAGCCATTTATCTTCATTTAAGTATGTGGAAGTCGACGGAGAGATCCACGAGACACCATGCCAGGCATTCGAAGGTTTGCACATCAAGGACAAAGGTCCCGGGCCGAGCAAAGTGCCAGAGATAGCTGTCTCATCGTATAAGGAAGCTCAAGCTCTAGTAGAAGCAGGAGAAGCAAAGGGCTGGGGCAAAGTGCTGGACATTCCTGTGAAGATGGACCGGTTCGGACTGGGGTACCGACCGTCGTCGTCAACTCCTTCCGTGGGGGCTCCCCGTTTCAGAAAGCCAATTACCATCTCTGCCAGTGGAGTATGTCATGAAACTGTCAATGCTGCTTCAGAGTCTGATGAAGGAGACAGCGACTGTGATATGGATGCCTGGATTCAGCCAAGCACGCCAGGACAAGGACTGTGCAACTGGTCTATTCAGGAGCTTGTTCCTGTGACTTTTAAACAGTAATGCTTTGCTTTATTAATTGTTGAATAATCTGATGTCTTGCCCGGGGCATCAGGATTTGCTTAGGGCTGTGTTGTTATAAACATTGCGTGTTAATCATTAAATAAATGGCGTTTTTTCATGTGCAAATACCGTAATCCCTGTCTTTCCTGTTTTGTATTTTTCAATAAAATGGCAATGTGGTTATTCGCTTTATACGCATTTTGAAGCACTTAACCATTCCTTTTGCAGGATAACATTTTCAGATGACACCCTTGAACCACCTATGACTCGTCCCGACTTTGAGCGCCCGGTGTTTCAGGCTGAAGAAGAGGTTGTCAAAGATAGCGACGTTCCTGAAGAACTGTCTTGGTTAGTGAAGCAAGAGGAAAGGGCCATTCTGCCTCACGACGAGGTTATCGAAATTATCAATTTGGGGTCGGAAGGGGTTGAGAAGAATATTTGTATCGGAGCCGCACTGCAAAGAGATATCAAGCGAAGACTGGTTGAAATGCTCCGAGAGTATAATGATGTATTCGCTTGGTCATATGAAGATATGCCAGGGCTCGATACTGATATGGTTGTGCATCGCCTGCCGCTGAAAGAAGATTGCCCGCCGGTCAAACAAAAACTTCGCAGAACTCGACCAGATATGGCAATGAAGATTAAAGAGGAGGTGCAGAAACAGTGGGACGCTGGTTTCCTGGCTGTGACGAAGTATCCTTCATGGGTTGCCAACATCGTACCAGTGCCAAAGAAAGATGGCAAGGTTCGAATGTGCGTGGATTATCGAGATTTGAATAAAGCAAGCCCAAAAGACGATTTTCCACTTCCTCACATTGACGTGTTAGTTGATAATACCGCTCAATACTCTGTATTCTCCTTCATGGATGGCTTTTCAGGCTATAATCAAATTAAAATGGCGCCAGAGGATATGGAGAAGACTACTTTCATAACGCCGTGGGGAACATTTTGCTACAAAGTGATGCCCTTTGGTTTGAAGAATGCTGGGGCAACATATCAGCGTGCGATGACGACTCTTTTCCATGACATGATGCATAAAGAGATCGAAGTTTATGTTGACGATATGATTGCCAAATCCCAGACGGAGGAAGAGCATCTGGTGAATCTGCTGAAGTTGTTTAAAAGACTTAGGAAGTTCAGGCTGAGGCTGAACCCTAATAAGTGCACCTTCGGGGTGAGATCGGGTAAACTGCTGGGGTTTATCGTAAGCGAAAGAGGAATAGAGGTCGATCCTGCTAAAATAAAAGCGATTCAAGAAATGCCGACGCCTAAAACAGAGAAAGAGGTGCGCGGGTTTTTAGGGAGATTGAACTACATTGCCCGGTTCATATCTCATCTAACGGCCACGTGTGAACCATTATTCAAGCTGTTGAAGAAAGATCAAGCTGTGACGTGGAACGAAAATTGTCAAAAGGCGTTCGATAAAATAAAGAAGTATCTGCAGGAGCCTCCTATTTTGATACCCCCAGTGGCAGGGAGACCCTTGATAATGTATTTGACGGTTCTTGAGGGAAGCATGGGTTGTGTTCTCGGTCAACACGACGAGACGGGGAGAAAAGAGCATGCGATCTATTATCTGAGTAAGAAATTTACAGACTGTGAATCTCGATACTCAATGCTGGAGAAAACGTGTTGCGCGCTAGCCTGGGCCGCCAAGCGTTTGAGGCAGTACATGCTGAATCATACAACCATGCTCATCTCGAAGATGGATCCAATCAAATATATATTCGAAAAGCAGGCGTTGTCAGGTAGAATTGCCCGGTGGCAGATGGTCTTGACTGAATACGATATTCAATACGTCTCGCAAAAGGCTATAAAGGGGAGTGTGCTGTCTGAGTATCTGGCGGAGCAGCCTATTGAAGATTACCAATCGATGAGGTTTGATTTTTCTGACGAGGATATCATGTACCTAAAGATGAAAGATTGCGAAGAACCATTGCCAGACGAGGGGCCAGAGTTGGGGTCCCAGTGGAAGATGATATTTGACGGAGCCGTGAATGCTTACGGTAGCAGGATAGGGGCAATTATCACCACGCCACACGGGTCGCACATCCCGTTTACTGCCCGATTGACCTTTGCCGTTACCAACAATGAGGCCGAATACGAAGCTTGTATAATGGGGCTTGAAGAAGCCATTGATTTGCGAATCAAACATCTAGACGTATACGGAGACTCAGCTCTGGTGGTGAATCAGATCAAAGGGGAATGGGAGACACGGCAGCCCAATTTGATACATTACATGAATTATGCAAGGAGATTGTTGCCTTTCTTCGACAAAGTTGAATTGCATCACGTACCGCGGGCAGAGAATCAAATGGCTGACGCCCTTGCCACTTTGTCTTCCATGTACAAGGTCAACTTCTGGAACGAAGCTCCCCAAATCACTATCTCTCGGTTGGACAGGCCAGCTTATGTATTTGCTATTGATGAAGCGTCTGATGACAAACCGTGGTATTTTGATATCCTTAATTTCCTGAAAAATAAAGAGTATCCGGCTGGGGCATCCAGTCAAGATCAGAAGACTCTCAGGAGATTAGCGGGTAATTTCTACTTGAATCCGGATGGCGTCTTGTACAGAAGAAACCACGATTTGGTGTTGTTGCGTTGCGTAGACGAGAAAGAGGCAAAGCTTCTCATGGAGGAAATTCACGAAGGTACCTTTGGTACGCATGCTGGTGGACATGCTATGACGAGAAAGCTGCTGAGGGCAGGTTATTTTTGGCTGACGATGGAAACTGATTGTTTCAAGTTCGCAAGGAAGTGCCACAAGTGCCAAATCTATGCTGACAAGATACACGTGCCTCCGAGTCCTCTAAATGTGATGTCATCTCCATGGCCATTCTCGATGTGGGGAATCGATATGATTGGGAAGATCGAGCCGACGGCTTCTAATGGGCATCGGTTCATCCTAGTAGCAATCGATTATTTCACCAAGTGGGTGGAAGCGGCGTCTTACGCAAATGTAACGAAGCAAGTGGTGGCTAGATTCATCAAGAGAGATATCATTTGCCGATATGGGATTCCCGAGCGGATAATCACGGATAATGGTTCAAACCTGAACAACAAAATGATGAAGGAGCTCTGTCAGAATTTCAAGATCGAACATCACAACTCCTCCCCTTACCGACCCAAGATGAATGGCGCTGTCGAAGCGGCCAATAAGAATATCAAGAAAATCGTCCAGAAAATGGTGGTGACCTATAAGGATTGGCATGAAATGCTACCTTTTGCTTTGCACGGTTATCGTACGACGGTACGCACATCAACCGGGGCAACTCCGTTCTCGTTGGTATACGGAATGGAAGCGGTATTACCATTAGAGGTTGAGATCCCTTCTCTGAGGGTATTGCGAGACGTTCAGCTGGACGAGGCAGAATGGGTAACGAATAGATTGAACCAACTGAGTTTGATGGACGAGAAGAGGCTAGCTTCTCTGGCATACGGTCGTTTGTACCAAAGACGAATGAAGAAAGCGTACGACAAGAAGATACTTCCGCGAAGCTTTCAGACGGGCGACCTTGTGCTGAAAAGGATTCTCCCGCCGCAAGCAGATCACAGGGGCAAGTGGACCCCCAACTACGAAGGGCCATACGTTGTCAGAAAAGTCTTCTCAGGAGGAGCTTTATTGTTGTCCACCATGGACGGAGAAGACTTTGCGTCACCTGTGAATTCGGACGCAGTTAAAAAATACTTTGCATAAAATAGACCCGCTGGACAGAAAAAAGAGAGTCCAGGCAAAAATGGGGCATCCTGGCGAACCAAAAACAGAATGAAAGGTTCGGGCAAAAGTTAGGGATAAAATTGAAAAAATGTACACCCGCGAAGTTGAAAACCTACACTGGGCGGCTTCGGCAAAAAAGGGTATCCCGGTGAACTGAAAACCCGTAAAGGGCGGTTCACGCAAAAGTTAGGGATGTGAAAAGCAAATGACTGCGGTCCGAATTCAATGAGCATCAACGCGGGAGAATACATTTGAGGAGTCAGTTATCGGATACAATCTCTTCAGAAGTGGGGATACCGGGAAAGCATTAGAGTCGGATGAGTCATAGGAGGATCATCTCGTGGTGTTCATCTGCATCCCGTTGCCGACATGTGTACAAAATTTAATTTGTCAAAATATTCATGCTTCTTGTGCATACTTATGTATTTGCTTTGCGTAGCTTCCTCATTTCAGGAGTTACATCCCGTGTACAAAAACTCCGCCCATTCAGGGGCCCGATCAATAAAATATGTTATTCAGTACTTGATGCTGATTCTTTACTGTTTTGTGCATGATTAACGCCTAGGTTTGATGAAACTAGCATGAGTATAACATCGCTGGCCCTTGCCAACAATTGTTAAAGCTTTGAATTAACTGAGTGTAACGTCACTAACCTGAATTGATTTGATTGCATAGGCTTGTCGTGTCTTGTTTGTGTTGTTACAGGTTTCATAACCATACGAGGAAGACGATCACAAGATCGCGATAACGAAAGACTTGATCCCCACGCAGGTCATGCATGTTCTTCCTGAAGAAGGATGGAATTCCCCAACTAACCGTAGCTTATCCAAAGGACGTGCTCCAGAAAAGTTATTCGTCCTCAGCAGAGTTTGGTGATTCCAAGATCGTAAGGCTGTGTTCAGACAGGTTCATCTTTCCCCGCAGGGTCATGCACTCTCCCCCAGCGGAGTCAGTTAATTTTCCCCAAGAGAATCATCCCATCCCCAGCGGAATTCTCTTTGCAGGTGTTTTCATTCCTTCCAGTGGAACTCGAAGATCAAGACTCTCCAAAGCAGAGTTGATGGTGGGTCCTGTCATTTATTTTGTCAGAGATACTGGTGATATCAGTTCACGTTCCAGCAGAAAGCCCGATCATACTATGCACATCTGATATTCCCCAGCAAGGTTATTTTCCCCAGCAGGGGGTTACCTCAACAGGGTGCTCGGTTTGAGTTCCCAATTTCCCAGTATGGTTGACTTCATCCTCCCAGCACTTATTTTGCTGGAATAATTCTGTAGCATCTGGCTATCCCCAGCAGAGTTGGCATTATCTTCAGCGTTTATTTTGCTGAAGCAATTTCTGTACTCTAGCAGTTCAGGTGAAGAGAACTCTTGCTCAAATGAACAACCAAAGCACTCAAGATCTCGGCATGAGATATTCAATGATAATGTCAGTTTTGGCTGTATTCCCCACAGAGTTACCAGGATAAGTTTCTCTTTATTCCCAGGCAGAATTAGTTGTCATCAGGGGTTCCATGAATCAGAATTTCAGAGGCCACCGCCGGTTATCAGAGCAGGCGTCCGATAGTTTGGTTTCCAGACATCCCCAGTAGAGTCCTCCTCAAAGTCGCTGTCACGTCAGTGCTAAGAAGTTTGTGGGTGAGGATCATTGGAGAACTAAGTCCTGACGTGGACAATTTATTCCTATATTGACGGGATTTCTTCAGAAGTGGGCGTCCTAACGTGGACAGATTTATTTCCCCGGATTAGTGAGGTGTGTTAGTCCTAACTTGGATAGATTCGGTTTCTCAAAATTAGTGGAATGGGAGGTCATGACGTTGACAAAAGTGATTACTCTTTGTGTTGGTGTCCTGACGCGGACAGATCAGACAAGGATGTGAGTCCTTACGTGGACAAGTCTTATTTCCTCAGCGGGTCGAAGACGCCTGAGTCCTAACATGGACAAATCAAGACGAAACATGGGTCCTGACGTGGACGAATCTATTCCTTACGTGGAAAAAGAGGTTTCAGTTCCTTACGTGGAAGAGCAAGTTCATTCCTTACGTGGAAAGATGTAGTCCTTACGCGGACATATCAAAAGAGGTGATTCCTAACGCGGAAAGAGTGGAGTCCTTACGTGGACAGATTAAGATGGCATTCCTTACGTAGAAAATGTAGTCCTGACGCGGACAAATCGGAAAGAAGTTGGTATTCCTTACATGGAAAAATCAGAGTCCTTACGTGGACATATTAAGAGCATCCCTTACGTGGAAAAAGATAGTTTCCTTACGTGGAAATGACAGCATTCCTGACGTGGAAAGATTAGAGTCCTTACGCGGACATATCAAGATTGATTCCTGACGTGGAAAGAAAGAGATTATTCCTGACGTGGAAGAGTTTAGTCCTGACGCGGACAGACCAAAGAAGTTATTCCTAATGTGGGAAAAGAAGATTTACCCCTTACGTGGAAAAATGGGGGTCCTTACGTGGATAGATTCAAGATTCCTGACGTGGAAGAATGATGTACCCCTTACGTGGAAAGTTGAGTCCTGACGTGGACAGATTGAAATTGTATTCCTTACGAGGAAAGATTGGAGTCTTGACGCGGACATATCAAGTGGTATTGGAGTCCTTACATGGACAGATCGATATAGTTCTCCTTACGTGGAAAGAGAATTGCTTCCTGACGTGGAAAGATGAAAGATGTAGTCCTGACGTGGACAGATACAGAAGAAATGATTCCTAACGTGGAACGGTTATTCCTTACGTGGAAAGGTGAGTCCTAACGTGGACAGTATTATTCCTAACGTGGAACGGTTATTCCTTACGTGGAAAGGTGAGTCCTAACGTGGACAGTATTATTTCTAACGTGGAACGGTTATTCCTTACGTGGAAAGGTGAGTCCTAACGTGGATCGTGGTATTCCTAACGTGGAAGAGTTTATTCCTAACGTGGACGATTTATCTCTGACGAGAAGGCAGACGAGCCGTCCCCAACAAAGTTGTTGAAGTTTTTTTCGAGTTGACAGCAGATAGAGTCCTGACGTGGACAAGCAAAGGACGAAGTTTCCGATGATTCAATCTTTTTCAGGATGATGAGAAGAATCCCCAGCACGGTCGCACGAGATCAGTGGGTTGCCGTAACAGTTAAATTCAGCTGATGAATGTCGTTCCCCAAGCAGTGGCGCAGTTTATTTCTGCGGTTGGCAAATTTCTGGGTTCCTAGTATTCAACCGTCTCGTACCGCGAATGTCTGAAGGCTCCGGGCTCTTCACCCAATCGGGTCCAAGTCGCTTGAATAGGGGCAGCTGTTGCACCCTAAAATTTGCCCAACCTTATTCCTTGGTTTATGTTTCAATATCATTGGCATTTGCATATAGAGTCATGTACATAGACTAACCATCTGCATAGCATAAGCATAGCAAGTCATTCAACAGGGGACCAATCATTATTCTCATCTCTAGAGGCCTATCAAGAGGTTATTATCCCAATTCAATCTCATTCAAGTCATTAGGAAAGAATTTGAAAGCAAAGAGCTCAGCAGATCAAACCTTGAGTCCATCTCCTAGCTGAGGGTATCTGAGGGTCAGCAAGAGGGTTGTGAGCTGTGAGTTGAAGGCATGGAGAGTATCTAGACCTTATGAGAGACTTAGAAAGTCATTTAAAGAAGGAGACAAGTCATTGATGAGAGCACAAGAGCTATAGCTGAAGGCAGTCAACTAGGGTTTCATCTGGGTCAACCCTGGGTCAACTCTAGGTCAATTGACTGATTGAAAGGAATTAAGGGCTATTGGAGAGATGTGGGGTTCATCATTGGACATATAAAGAAGGATATGGAGATATGCCAAGAAGAATTCAAGAGAAATCAAGGAGAAGAGGAACTTCTAAATTAGGGTTTCTGTGTAAAATCCCCTAGTTTAGGTCAAATTTCCAAGCAAAATAAGTCACAATGCAAGCTTCAAATGGCTTCTTGGCCAACATGAAACTTGTATAGGATCTCAAGACCTTTAATTTGAGTGGTGGAAGACATCAAGGAGATTTATAGA
This sequence comes from Lathyrus sativus, assembly GCA_963859935.3. Taxonomy (NCBI): domain Eukaryota; kingdom Viridiplantae; phylum Streptophyta; class Magnoliopsida; order Fabales; family Fabaceae; genus Lathyrus; species Lathyrus sativus. Next base: position 440,359,454 of record OZ012738.1, on the reverse strand, counting down.
ACTCAAGTTATGGTCCTTGCAAGTTACAGGTCATCTGAGGTATCTGAAATTTTGTCTGTGAAAGTGACTTGACTTCCAAGCAATTTTTACCCCTCAAGGAGATTTCAAATGAATTCTTGGTCAACATAAGAATTGTTCCTCATTGTCTTAGCTTTCTATAATGGTATAGTATGCCTTCATATGATGTGTGGAACTCAACTTATGGTCTTGGCAAGCAGAGGGTATTTTGGGCATTTGTGAATTACAGGTCATTTTAACCTATGTCCAAAACTCATACAAGGAGGCCTCAAATGGAAAAACTTACAACATCAAACTTGCTCCAAATGGGATTTTAAGTCTAGAAAGAAGGTCACAAATTGTTGGAAAAGCTCATAACATGAAGTTGCATGATTGGTCCAAATTTGAACTAAAATGGCTTATAATTTGAATAAAGTCAAAATGAAAAATGGTTTGAGAGATTTATAAGTCCAAATGGAGACTTCCAATATATGATTTTGAATGGAAAAGACATTCTAAAGACAATGGTTCAAGCACTTTTTTGAGTTTAGTGGAAGATTTCAAAGTTATCCTTGGTTACTTGCATTTTAAGAAACATAGCCAAAATGAATCAAAGTTGGAAGGCAAGGGAATGTGTAAGAGGGATCTAGAAGTTACCATTGAACACTATATATTCATGAAATGAAGATTGATCAAGGGTTGGATTCATTTTGCACCAAGAATTTCCCAAATTCTCTCATTCTTTCTCATTGCATTTTCACTTCAATTCCTCAAATTCTTCACCAATCACCATCAAAATCAATTTCATCATACTGATTCATCATCATAGATCAGAATTCAACCAAGAACAAGGTGTGATCAATCCATTTTCGAGCACTTCCATCATCAACATCAAAATTGCAATTTCAAGTGGATAGCACAATTCAAGTCAAGAATCGTCCAGGTGTTGCATACAGAATCGAGCATTGAGTTTGTAGATCAAGATCCAAGCCTCAAAAGCCTCAGATCCACAAGATTCATCATCATCCACAAGATTTCACACCAGGTGCATTTTCTCTGCCACAGCTTGAATTAGTTAGTTTAGCATGATTTTGTTAGTCTAGATATGATGTAGGATGTTAGTAGAGCAATTAGGATGAGTTTGGAGTGGTTTGGTGATGATTGTTAGCAGGTTGTAAAAACTGTTAGGGCTTAGAACTTGCAGCATAGTGCATTATAATCCTAGCTTGTTAGTTTAGAATGATCACCGTTAGTCATGGAAGAGATTAGTCTAGGTTTGATGGAGAATTATGTTGGCAAGTTGCAGAGTATTTCCATGGTGACCAGAACTTGTTGCTATCGGGTTGAGTGATTTATTGAGTTTCAAAGCAAACAAAGACCATAGGCTTATAGAGGGAGAGATTCTGAGTATTTTTCATGTTTACATCGTGGTGTTTCATGCATTTTGGAGTGAGAACCGATTGAGGGAAGTTGATGCGTGCATGGGGTTTCATGGAGTATAAACCCTAGCTCATTTGATCCATTGGAGAAGACGAAATCTGGAGCGTCCGTTTGGTGTTAGACTTTTGACTCAGAGAGCAATCCTATGGCTCTTGTTTAAAGCAGATTTTGGAGGGAGATGCGTTGGTGCCCTAAACGCACCGTTTCATTAATTGAAACGGGCGGGCCTGAGTGAGTGATATCCCCACCCCCCAGTTACCAAGCCCAATCAATTTGAACATGAATCTGCTGCTGAATGCACCCCTGCTTGTTTTTTTTAGTTTTATTAATTCTGACTGGTTTTGGGCTTAGGCCAAACTTGCTATGCGCACCCCACCACTGCCTGGCCCAGTGAAATATCAACTGAGCGCGCTTGCTGAACAAACCCCCCTCCCTTTATTTCATTATTTTCTTTTATATTCTTTATTTTTTTTATGCATTTTCATAAATTCATAATAAATACATAAAAAATCATTTTTAATTCATTCTTTTTACCTCATTTTCATTAGGATGTGTAGAAAATTGTCATTAAATAAAATTGCATTTTTATTTTTATTTCATATTTTTTCCATATTTTCTAAATAAATGTCATTTTAAATAGCTTCATTTCATGCATGATTTTATTAATTTTTGTTCTACTAAATGCTTTCATATTTTTTTGTTCATTCTTTTTAGGGTGTTTAGATGAGATATTGAACTTGTAGAAACAATTTAGTTCCCATTTTTAGGAATTAATTTTAGGTGCTTAATGTAGGCTTGAACAACATGAACAAATTAGGGTTTCTTAGGTGATGACTTAGGAAGTTTGATTCTTTCCCTTAGGACTTAGGGTTTGACTAGATTAGTTATGGGACTATAGGGGATATGGGTAGTTATTAGATCCCCTTAGAGAAAGTCAGGATTCCCCTACTGCTATTAATGCTCTGTATATCTGATTGTCTGGTGTGGTGTGCCCTCTGGGGATTTATTGCTTGCTTGCTTGGGTATTGGGATTGTCTGGGGACTTGGGAGAGCTGAAGACTTGAGGAGATGAAGACCATTGGAGATCAAGAGATTGAGGATCAACTGTCAGAGTTGGAGAGGAGGTTCTTGCTAGCAGCTGCTGAGGAGACTAGGGTTTAGGAGCTAGGCAGAGCTCTAGGTTAGAAAGCTTGTTTCTTAAACATGGATTGCCTTGTCTGCATCCATTCTTCTCTGTGATTCAGAGTCTCTCTAAGATACTCACCCCTTTCCTTTGGAAGGCTTGGTGATAGTGTCTAAGAGATAGAACTCTTGAGAGAAAATGTCTTTTGTGTTAGAAGCAGTCTGTTCACCACCCTTGGTAGTCAACTGATTGCTTAACACCCAATTCACTCTTGTGACTAATCCCTCATCCTGGAGGTTTGAGCTTGAAGAAAAGTCATTGCAGATGGAAGATAGATGATCAAAGCCCTTTCCTGAAGGTCATAAAGATGGAGATTGATGCTTGTTGAAGCCCATAGCTAATTGGAGATTACTTGAAGCCAGATGTTGATTCAGAGCTGCTGATGCTGTTTCTTTTGCTGTATTTCATTGCTGATGTATTGATTGGTTTTCTGGGTTGTATTGTTTGCTGTTTACCCTGCTGGGTTGAAAGTGAAGCCTGTTCACTTTCGCCTATTGTTTTCTAGGTTCGAGGTTGAGTGGGACTCCCTTGCCTCACTTGTACTGTTGCATCCATGCATTTTACTGCTTTACTGTATATATCTGTTATTGTTTCTGTTTCTGCCTATCCCGTAGGATCTCTGTTTCTCTCTGTGCAAGAGAGGAGCATGATAGACACTAGGTCTTAACCCATGCATGATAACATTAGGTTAGTTTGATTCCCTTCGCAACCGTAGGTCAGAGTTATGTCTCTTCTTCCTCAAAACAAACAGAAAAACACCATAAAGATTTCAAACACAATAAAAGACATTTCTTTCGTAAAAGAATGTGAACTCATCAAAACGTCATTTTTGTCCGTCGGGACTGTTAATCAAGAAAACCTTTTTCAGAAGGAATAAAATCAATCAAGACAAGCTTGTGTCGTACGTGGCCCGAACTACGTTTGCTCTGATCTTTCATGCTGTATGAAAGTACGTAGGCATAGGATGCGATATCCTAGCGAGCAACCTTCCCCTCCTTTCCCGTAGGTAGGCGAACTACGTTGACTCTGATTTCTCGTTCCAGACGGGAATACGTAGGCATAAAGTGCGATACTTTGCCGAGTCATTTTTATTTTCATTTTCTTTCCTTTTAACCCCAGACCTTTAGCGTAGATAGAATAACAATCCATACCCGAAAACAAGCGTGGATCCCGTCGAGTACGACGGACGTGAGGGGTGCTAATACCTTCCCCTTGCGTAACCGACTCCCGAACCCAGGTTTTGGTTGCGACGACCATACCTTTCCCGTGTTGTGCGAGGTTTACTCTGGGCGTTTCCTTTCCCTCCCGTGGGATAAATAACGCACGGTGGCGACTCTTCTGTTCAGCCGGCGCCGATTTTCGCAGTAGCGACAGTTAGTACCTACAACATGTCAGTCCTAGTTCTAACATACATGGCATACATATCATATAAGTAACAGCAGAAACAACTGTTATCACACACAAATCTCATAAGTATCACCTGCACACTAATATCATAAGCACTATGGTGCATAAGCTCAATCACAATGAATCACCGCTCATGGCAGTCTTGTTTTTCCACCTGCATCTATTACCATAACATGTGATATTCATATTGGTTATCCACCCCTGCATTTGTACCTGCTGTTATTTTTATCTAACACCCTCTCCCCCTTTTTAGCCCTAAATTCAGATCCAACCAACACATAGTATAGACCATAAATTGTACCAATACATAAGGATGGGGTTACATTACAAAACTGCTCATAGAGAGCTTTACCAATTATTCATGCAAGAGCAAATAAAAATTGATCATCCACACACTTCATCACCAGCAGCAGTCTGAGGTACATACCCAATTCTCAATGTTCTTCGTCAGAGGAAGAGCTGGAGTCACTGCTATCCAAGTCTGAGAGGGAGATGTCTTGATTTCCATCATACGAGTCTTCTTCTGGAAGATCCTCATCTGGACCCTGGCAAGCCAGGGGCAATGTGAAGCCCTTAACAAGCAATCCTTTCCTGATGATGTTGTCAACAATTTCCCCCATGGATTGATTCACGTAGGTTGTGCCTTCCCTGTTCAGAATGCTCCTGATTTCTTCTTTAGTGGGAGGAGGATACTTGCATTTTGGTTTCTCAGTCGAGGGAGGTGGATCTTTGGTGAATTTGGGAGGGGGTTTAGACAAATATCGTTCATGATGTGAGGCTATGTTGTTGTCTGGACTTAGGGTCTGGAAGGGATGCTGACCGATACTAGGGGCAGAGAGGCACGTTTGTGTGGGATGGATAGTTTTGTTGTTCAAAGACTTTGACTGCATTGATATCCTAAAACTCTCTCGTGACATTAATTGCTATTCAACCTCATACATGCAAATACCCAACTTCCCTATAATATTTTCAAATTGGGCAGCATCTAGAGCCTTTGTAAAGATGTCAGCTAGTTGTAGCTCAGTGGACACATGCTCCAATGAAATGCCATTGTCTTCCACAAGATCTCTTATGAAGTGATGCCTTATATCAATGTGCTTGGTTCTGCTATGCTGGATGGGGTTCTTGGAAATGTTAATAGCATTAAGATTGTCACAGTACAACGTCATGACATCCTGAGTGACATTGTATTCAGTTAACATTTGCTTCATCCAGACTAGCTGAGAGCAGCTGCTGCCAGCTGCAATGTATTCAGCCTCCGCAGTGGATAGTGAAACACAATTTTGCTTCTTGCTGAACCAGGATATTAGGTTGTTACCTAAGAAAAAACATCCACCAGATGTGCTTTTTCTATCATCTACACTGCCAGCCCAATCTACATCACAGTAACCAGACAAAATAGGGGTACACCCATGAGAATATAGTATGCCATAGTCACATGTTCCATTCACATATTTGAGAATCCTTTTCACTTGGTTCATGTGACTGACTTTAGGATCAGCTTGATATCTGGCACACACTCCAACAACAAATGCAATGTCTGGTCTGCTGGCTGTTAGGTATAGTAGGCTTCCAATCATGCTTCTGTATAGCCTTTGATCCACACTAGTACCAATTTCATCTCTGGTCAACTTTAGATGAGTGGGGGTAGGTGTTCTCTTATGACTGGCATTGTCCATTCCAAATTTGTTGACTATATTTTTGGTGTATTTGCTTTGGGAGAGGAAGATGGAGTCTTCCATTTGTTTGACTTGTAGTCCAAGAAAATATGTAAATTCTCCATACATGCTCATTTCAAATTCAGACTGCATGTGACTGACAAATTGCTTCACCATCCTTTCTAATACTCCACCAAACACTATGTCATCTACATAGATTTGTGCTTGTTGGTCACAGTGTTAAGTGTCGGGTTTTTGTTATCGTCTCCACAGGGAATATGAGATATTGCCGCAATTTGACAGTTATCGAGTTCTTAAATTTTTAGTAACAAAAGGGGTTTGGTTTTTAGTAATGGTATCTTTGCATAAAAAGTACTGAATCAGGGTAAAAGATTGATTTTACGATTTAATAAAGATTGCCAAAGTTAGGGTTCGGTAATCACTTTGCTTGTATATGTCCGATCAACAATAAGCATAAACTTCTTCAGATGATAAACACATTCACAACATCCTCCCAATGTGATTATCTCTAACTCACATTGTGATTTCCCCCATTTTGTTCCATTATTGATTTCTCACACAATCTATCAAAAAGACAACATTTAGGTTTAACATTTTTCGTGAACAACCACTTTCGAAACTATCTCTAGCTTAAGAAAATAGAAGGATGAAAATCTAGGTCAAGAGTTGGAAAATATCTTTTGATCTTAAACCAACACAAAGAGTTAAATATAAAGCAAGGTTTTCACCATATATTTATCATCCAAGAGTTTACAAATGAAGATCATCCATATACTTACAAAGCTTAATGATCACCTACATCTAACCTTGACAAAATGAAGAACTTAGCTACTCATTTTCATGGTAGCTTGCAAAAGAAGATTCTGAAGAAGGTTGATGAACATCTGAGTCAAAGAATCCAACTTGGATGAGAATCCACCTTCTTTTTGTGGATTAATGTTTGGAAATGAAGAAAATAAAAGATAAAGTGTTTCTAGGTCACAAAATCTCTTATGCAGCAAAACAAAGTAAAAATATATTGATATTTTGTTCAAAAAGTACAAAGGCTATATATAGAAAATGTTGTTGTCCTGTCACGCTCGCGACTTCATTCTCCTAGCGAGCTAACAGCGAATGTTCGCTACAGCTTCGCTTAGCGAACATGCTAGCGAGGGCTGAGGAAAAGATTCTGGAATGCTTCGCTACTTGCTCGCCTAGCGAGTTCTTCGCCACCTGCCTCGCTGCCAGCGAATAATGCCATTTTGGTTCTGCCCAAGTCTGGGAGTGTTCGCTAGCAGCTCGCTGGATGCTCGCCTAGCAAACAACTCGCTGCAACACTCGCCAAATGTTTGCCTAGCGAACATGCTTTTGCTCTTGATCTTTCTTGATTCCTTTGTCAATTTTCTTGTGTCTTCAATTTTTTGCTCATTCATGCTTAAATACTGCACAATAACACACAAATTAAAATGAACAAGAGCATTTTACAACATATCGCATATCAACAAAAGCAAGGCGGTTTTGAATCGAAATTGAACAAAAAGGAGCGGAAGATTCTCACATTTGATAGCTCAAATAAGCACAATTGGGCATCTAACAACTCTCCCCAACTAGAATCTTGGTTGCCCTCAAGCAAAGTATGCCTCTCGTAGAACAAGAGGATTCGCTTAAAGAAAAAGGTTTTTTCGAAATTGGATCAAATGGCTCAAACACAAACAACTCAACTAGATACAAGTCTCCAATGGTTAGAACAACACAATACACAAAAACTAAAATCTAAAAGCAATGCAAAACATGTATCAATCAACAACAATGATATCCTGAATGAATCACTCAATCACTCCTCTTCAAATAAGGATTGAAGAGATCACGCGTTTACAACTGCGGGTGCAATCTCACTCTCCAACAAACAATGCCAAACTCAATTCAATTCATACAATGTCTAACAATTACAAATGAAAATGCGGAAGCACAAAGATCACTAAGGTCTTATCCAGTTGTAGCTTGGTCAGGTTAACAAACAAGGGACATATCTAAAGCCATTCAAAATGAAGTTGCCGATGCAAAAGAGACATTCACTGTACAATTATTCACATATCTCAACTTCATCTTACTTATTTCTCATTTGAAACCTTCACAACTCTTATTCCACAACTCAAAAAATTTTCAATATTTTTCTTCCAAGCAAGCATTCATTTTCATTCTTCTCTTTTGATTATATATATTTTTTTCTTCACATCGTATTTACAAAACAAGTGTTTCTCTTTTTTTTTTTAATTTCTTTTCAATGCTTGCTTGGTTTTTCGAGAGTTGTGATAAACTACCAACTTACAATTTCGTTCTCCCCAACTTATCTTCTACTTCTTTCTTAAGTGAATGCTCTTTACTTTTGACGGCAAAAGAACAATAATAAATTTTTTTCAGGTTTTTAAGAAAAAGATTTTTGAAATCTCGCTTTGTTTCAAGCTAAGATTCAACAGTTTAGGCTCAAGGGGGTTAACAAGTACTCTCTGCTCACGGGTAGCTTGTGTATGGATCTGGTTGTGCTCTAAAGAAACAAGTTCCTTGATCATTTCTAATTGCTTCCACAAGTTCACAATAATAAAAGACAAAGGATGAACAAAACGAATCAACACAGTTCATTAGAATCCATTCATTCAATCATTCATTCAATCATGTTGCAAAAAGAACAATATTCAATTACAACAAGAATAAAGTTCTTCATGCATTCTAAAGTTCTAACCGAAGGTAACCATGTACCTTAGCCGTATTTGCTTGTTTATTTTTATCATTGTCATCCAAGCTCGGATGCACCTTCATTGGATACTTCTTTCAGAGAGCAACCAATCTAGAAGGTTTTGACACCCAGCAACCACAAAAATCATTAAACAGAATAATTTAAAATAAACACAATAATTTAAACAAAGCATTAACCAATAAACTAAAAATAGTGTGCGCGGGGAACTGAACACCCCAAAAGTACAACCACAATAATGAAATTAAACAGAAATATCTGACAATAAAACAAAATACAATACTAAAACTGAAAAGAAAACAACTCAGTCCTCCTCGGACTCAGACTCCTCCTCAGAACCGTCATCATCATAATCCTCCTCTCCCTCAACATCATCACTCTCATCATCATCATCATCATCAACAACAAGACCACCAGCACCCGCCCCCTCTCCAAAAATAGGCCTATCCACAGGCCAGTTCGCGTGCTGCAAGAACTGCTCACGTGTCATCATAGGACGCTCAATGGAGGGGTCTCAGATCTGAAGCTGCAAGACCTGCATAAAATCATGGATATCCATCATAGCCCGCTGCGATGCCGCCATCCAATCCCAATTATAGTTGCACACTGCTTGCTGAAAAGGGTCGAAACCTCGAGAAGAAACACCGGAACCATCAGTAGTTCTGGCACCAGCAGCTGCACCACCCCTGTAGTTCCTAGACCTACAGTAGTGCTTTGTGTTTTGCAGTGGAAGTGTGAAAGTGAGAGTGAGTGGGAAAGACTAAGTTTCAAAAGAAAAACAGATTTTGGGCCTACAAGAGTGGCTCACTAATAACTAAAAGTGCCCGATACGTGCCCATTCGCCTAGCGAACAGGTAGCGAAGGCTCGCTGCATGCTCGCCTAGGGAACATGCTAGGAGCATGACCGAATTTTCAAAAAAACAGGACAGCAGCGAAAGTTCAAATTTAGCATGCTTCCTTATGTAGACTCCCACAAATCACAACCAATAAACAACAAATACTTACAACGTTGAGGTGCCTCTCAACAACCGCTTGTTTAACGTCGGATAAGCTCGACGGTCCAGGATGCTCACACCGGAACATCCAGAAGAAAGGCATAGCTGTCTCGATCAATTAGGCCGCCAAGATACACCTTTAAACGTTGGCCATTTACTGTCCAACTGTCCTTCCTTTCCAAGTCTTCAATCACAACAACCCCAAAAATTTTCACCTCTTTTACACGAAATGGCCCGGACCATTTTGACTTCAATTTTATGGGAAAAAGTCTCAACCTGGAATTAAACAATAGCACCCACTGCCCGGGCACAAATTCTTTTTTTCGGAGCTTTTTTGTCATGATATTCTGTAGCTTTTTCTTTGTACAACCAACTTGAGTGATATGCGGCATTGCGCATCTCTTCCAACTCAAGCAGTTGCACCTTTCTTTTTTCATCGCCCAATTCATTATCAAAAATCAAAAATTTTAAAGCCCATAAGGCTTTGCGTTCCATTTCTACCGGCAAATGGCAAGTTTTACCAAACACCAGTTGAAACGGAGTTAGCCCAATTGGAGCTTTATAAGCAGTGAGGTATGCCCATAAAGCTTCATCTAATTTTTGCGACCAATCCTTTCTCGAGTTAGACACGGTTTTTTCAAGTATTCTCTTAATCTCCCGATTAGAGACCTCAGCTTGACCATTGGCCTGTGGGTGATACGGAGTTGCCACTCTATGTACTACACCGTAATGTTGCAAAACTTTTTCCAACGGTGCATTACAAAAGTGTGACCCTCCGTCACTGATCAACACACGGGGGGTTCCGAAACGAGAAAAGATGTTTTTCTTTAAAAAATTTATGACCGTTTTAGAATCCGCCCGAGGTGAGGCAATCGCCTCAACCCACTTCGACACGTAGTCAACTGCAACCAGCAAGTATTCATTTCCAAAAGAGGGTGGGAATGGTCCGACAAAATCGATACCCCAACAATCAAATAATTCAACCTCTTGGATGTTTTGGAGAGGCATCTCGTCTCTCTTACCTATCCCACCACTTCGTTGGCAACTGTCACAACTTTGCGCACGGGCATTTGCGTCTTTAAAAATAGAAGGCCAATAAAATCCTGATTGAAGGACTTTATTTACCGTTCTTGCCCCATTGAAATGTCCGCCGTAAGGCGAGTTGTGACAATGCCATAGAATACTTTGTGCTTCATCGGTGGTAACACACCTTCTCAAAATGTCATCGCCACCCAACTTAAACAAGTATGGGTCATCCCACACATAATACTTACAATCCGAGATGAATTTCCTTTTTTGGTTCGGAGTTAGGTCGGGCGGCACAAAACCACTCGCCTTGTGGTTTGCAAAGTCTGCAAACCACGGCCTAACTTGAACTTTAAAAAGTTTTTCATCGGGAAATTCTTCTCGGATTTCCTTTTCAAAAGATGTAACCTCCACATTCACAAGGCGAGATAAATGATCTGCCACCAAATTTTCCGATCCTTTCTTGTCCTTAATTTCAATATCAAATTCTTGTAACAAGAGGATCCAACGGATGAGCCTTTGCTTCAAATCTGATTTGGTGAGCAGATATTTAATCGCCGCATGGTCGGTATACACAATCACTTTAGAACCAATAAGATAAGACTGAAATTTTTCTAGCGCATACACTATCGCAAGTAGCTCTTTTTCGGTGGTAGCATAATTAATTTGCGCCTCATTTAAAACCTTACTTGCGTAGTGTATAGCATGAAAATTTTTTTCTTTCCTTTGTCCCAATACCGCTCCAATAGCATAGTCACTCGCATCACACATCAGTTCAAAATTCAAATTCCAATTTGGAGAGACTATAATTGGAGCGGTAACAAGTTTTTCCTTCAAAATTTTAAAAGCATGTAAACAATCTTCAGTTAAGAGAAATACTTGGTCCTTGGCGAGCAAATTACTCAAAGGCCTAGCTACCTTTGAGAAGTCTTTGATAAATCGCCGATAAAAACCGGCATGCCCAAGGAAGCTTCGAATTCCCTTCAGATTAATTGAAGGAGGCAACTTTTCAATCATGTCAACTTTTGCTCGATCCACTTCAAGCCCTTTTGAAGAAACTTTGTGTCTGAGCACTATCCCCTCAGTTACCATAAAGTGGCATTTCTCCCAATTAAGCACGAGATTTGTTTTCACACACCGTTCAAGCACCGTTTCTAAATTTTCCAAGCATAAACCAAAAGAACTTCCAAACACGGAGAAGTCGTCCATGAACACTTCCATCGTTTTCTCGATCAAGTCAGAAACAATGGCTTGCACACATCTTTGGAAAGTCGCCGGTGCGTTGCATAACCCAAAGGGCATTTACCTATATGCGAAAATTCCAAACGGACATGTGAAAGCCGTCTTTTCGTGATTGGCCGGGTCAACCGTAATTTGGTTGTACCCGAAATAACCATCAAGGAAACAATAGTATTCTTGGCCCGAAAGTCTTTCCAACATTTGGTCCATGAACGGAAGTGGAAAATGGTCTTTTCGAGTCGCGGTATTCAACTGCCTATAATCAATACACATTCTCCACCCCGTTGCCACCTTCGTCGGAATCAATTCATCTTTTTCATTTCGAATGACGGTCATTCCACCCTTTTTCGGAACCACATGCACGACAGTCACCCAAGAGCTATCCGAAATTGGGTAGATCATTCCCACATCCAAAAGCTTAACAACTTCTTTCCGAACAACCTCCTTCATCGTAGGATTCAAGCGGCATTGAGGTTGAGCTACCGGCTTAAAATCCTCTTCCATTAAAATCTTGTGCATACAATAAGAAGGACTAATTCCTTTGAGATCAGAAAGAGTCCATCCCATCGCTTCTTTATTCTTTTTCAACACATCAATTAAACGGGATTCTTCGTTTTCAGACAAAAGGTTGCTTATGATAATCGGCTTCTCTTCGGTTTCATCAAGGAATGCATACTTCAAGTTCGAAGGTAGCATTTTCAATTCAATGGGTGGTTTTTCTTCATGGACCTCCTTTTTCAACAATTCCTCTTCGACTTCCCATGGTTGCAACTCTTTAAAATTATCAAGTTCTCGTAAACATTCCTCAAGAGCTTGCTCTTCTTCAATGGTGAAAACGTCAAAAGAGTCATAAAGGTCTAATTCCACAGGTGAGGTCACATGAATATGCTTAGATACTTCCAATGTTGCTTCTTCAATCACATCAATTCGGAAACTATCACGGTTATCTTTTGAATGCTTCATAGCTTCAAAAAGATCAAAAGTGACTTCTTCATTTTGTACTCGCACTTTCATCAAACCATCATCAACATCAATCATCATTCGAGCGGTTTTCATAAAAGGTCGGCCTAAGATTAGCGGAGCATCATCATCCTCTTCCATGTCAATCACAATGAAATCAACCGAAAAGAAGAATTTGTCGACTTTAACCAATACATCTTGAGCTAACCCATGAGGATGGGTAGTCGACTTATCGGCCAATTGCAACGTCATCCATATGGCTTTCATTTCAATGTTGCCAAGCCTTTTCAGAATAGGAAAAGGTATTAAATTAATGCTTGACCCCAAATCAATTAGCGCTTTCCCAACATATTCATCACCGATAGTAACCGGCAAAGTAACTCTTCCCGGATCCACTTCTTTTCTCGGAAGAGTCCTTTGGATGATGGCACTATAACTAGCATCAAGAACAATTGTTTTCGGCTCTGTATACCTCCGCTTTTTAGTTAGTATGTCTTTCATGAACTTGGCATACTTTGGCATTTGTTCCAAAGCTTCGGCAAACAAAATGTTTATTTGTAGTTGTTTAAAAATATCCATGAACCGGGCGTAATGCCGTTCATTTTCCCTCCGAGATGGAGCATACGGATATGGTAAGTTTTGGACCGGAATAGTGCTCACTACCTCCTTTCCTCTAGACGCTCTAGAATTCCTCTCTTTTTTCTTCTTCACTTCCTCCACCTTCACTGTTTCACTCTTATCATTTTCCACTTCTTCACTTTCTTTATTTTCAACTTCAACCTTTTTTTCATTATTTTCAACTTCTTCCTCACTTTCCTCCTCAACTTCACCATCAATTCTGGCATCAATTTTTTTCTCGTCATTTTTTCTCTCATCCTCTCTTTTTTCACTCTCATCTCTTTTTTTACTCTCACTAGCCAACTCCCTTCCACTTCTCGTCGTGATTGCTTTACAATGCTCCTTTGGATTTGTTTGCGTGTTCGCCGAAAAAGAAGGTCCGGATTGTTGTTCCGCTAGTTGCTTATCAAGTTGTCCAACTTGAGTTTCAAGATTTTTGATTGCCGCGTCGTTGCTCTTTTGATTAGCCATTGACAATTGCATGAATTGCGTCAATGTATCTTCCAATTTTGAAGTTACGACCGGCGGTTGTTGAGGTTGATAAGGATTTTGCCGGCTAGAATTACCACCCCCATAACCTTGGTTATGGTGATAGTTACTCTCTGGTTGGTACCCTTGATTTGATTGATAGTGTTGTTGTGGTTGATTTTGAGAATGTTGTTGATACGGTGGTTGTTGTTGTTGTTGCCTCGGTTGGTAATCTCGTTGATTCGCCATATAGTTTACCTCTTCGAACCCGGGAGGTGGACAAAATCCGGTATCATGTTCACCTTTGCAAAGCTTACAACAAGCTATTTGTTTAGCTTTTGATGGCTCTTTCATCTCTTTGATTTGTTGAGTTAAGAGTTCCACTTGTTGTGAGATGAGTTTATTTTGTGCAAGGATATCATCATTTTTTCCTAGTTCAAGCACTCCCGGTTTCTTCAAAGTGTTTCCTCTACTCTGGCTTTGAAGTTCATTTAGAGCCATACGGTTGATGATATCCGTAGCTTCATCGGCGCTTTTAGATAACAAAGAACCACCCGAAGTGGCATCCAACAAGGTCTTACAATTTGGTTGAAGGCCATTCTTGAAAATATGGATTTGCGTCAATTCATCAAAGTCATGACCTTTTCAATTTCGAAGCATGGATTTAAATCTTTCCCATGCCTCGTTCAATGATTCGTTGGCTCCTTGGGGAAACACGGAAATTGCTGTTTTGGATTCCATGAACCGGTTGTGAGAGAAAAATCTTTCAATGAATTTTTCTTCCAACACGTTCCAGTCCGTCATGACCGCCGGTGTTTGATCCAAGTACCAATCTTTGGCTTTGCCGAGCAAAGCATGTGGAAAAAGTCATTTGAACAACGATAGCTCTTGAGCTTGATCAACTCCCGCCGCCAATGCTATCTCATAAAATTTTGTGAGAAAAGCAAAGGGGTCTTCATGGTCCATTCCGGTGAATGGACTTCCATATAACAAGTTGAGAGTTCCCGTCTTCATCTCTGCTTGCCTTCCCGTGTGGTTGGCAAACTGAGCAGTGTTTCGTGGACTGTTGATACACGGGGTAGAAACGGGCGGTGGTGGAGGTGGATCCAGGATAGGTATGAAATGAGGTGGTGGTGTTGTAGAAGAACTTTCTCCTTGTTCTTGTCGTTGTCGAGCAAGTTGCCTCCTCCGTCTTTTTCTGCTATTTAGTCTCCTTGCAGTTCTCTCGATCTCAGAATCAAAAAGAAGTTGGTCCTCAGGAATCTGCCCTCGCATAAAACGAAAGCTGCACACTAAACCAAACAAATTAACAAGCACAAGTCAAAATTTCAAGAGTTAACAATTCAACAACTATTGCGATGCTCGCAATATCAATTCATATTCCCCGGCAACGGCGCCATTTTGTTGGTCACAGTGGTTAAGTGTCGGGTTTTTGTTATCGTCTCCACATGGAATATGAGATATTGCCGCAGTTCGACAGTTATCGAGTTCTTAAATTTTTAGTAACAAAAGGGGTTTGGTTTTTAGTAATGGTATCTTTGCATAAAAAGTACTGAATCGCGGTAAAAGATTGATTTTACGATTTAATAAAGATTGCCAAAGTTAGGGTTCGGTAATCACTTTGCTTGTATATGTCCGATCAACAATAAGCGTAAACTTCTTCAGATGATAAACACATTCACACCATCCTCCCAATGTGATTATCTCTAACTCACATTGTGATTTTTCCCATTTTGATCCATTGTTGATTTCTCACATAATCTATCAAAATGATAACATTTAGGTTTAACATTTTTCGTGAACAACCACATTCGAAACTATCTCTAGCTTAAGAAAATAGAAGGATGAAAACCTAGGTCAAGAGTTGGAAAATATCTTTCGATCATAAACCAACACAAAGAGTTAAAGATAAAGCAAGGTTTTCACCATATATTTATCATCCAAGAGTTTACAAATGAAGATCATCCATATACTTACAAAGCTTAATGATCACCTACATCTAACCTTGACAAAATGAAGAACTTAACTACTCATTTTCATGGTAGCTTGCAAAAGAAGATTCTGAAGAAGGTTGATGAACATTCGAGTCAAAGAATCCAACTTGGATGAGAATCCAACTTCTTTTTGTAGATTAATGTTTGGAAATGAAGAAAATAAGAGATAGAGTGTTTCTAGGTCACAAAATCTCTTATGCAGCAAAACAAAGTAAAAATATATTGATATTTTGTTCAAAAAGTACAAAGGCTATATATAGAAAAAGTTGTTATCCTGTCACGCTTGCGACTTCATTCGCCTAGCGAGCTAACAGCGAACGTTCGCTACAACTTCGCTTAGCGAACATGCTAGTGAGGGCTGAGGAAAAGATTTTGGAATGCTTCGCTACTTGCTCGCTAGGTGCCCGCTTAGCGAGTTCTTCGCCACTTGCCTCGCTGCCAGCGAATAATGCCATTTTGGTTCTGCCCAAGTTTGGGAGTGTTCGCTAGCAGCTCGCTGGATGCTCGCCTAGCAAACAACTCGCTGCAACACTCGCCCGATGTTCGCCTAGCGAACATGCTTTTGCTCTTGATATTTCTTGATTCCTTTGTCAACTTTCTTGTGTCTTCAATTTTTTGCTCATTCATGCTCAAATACTGCACAATAACACACAAATTAAAAGGAACAAGAGCATTTCACAACATATCGCATATCAACAAAAGCAAAACGGTTTTGAACCAAAATTGAACAAAAAGGAGCGGAAGATGCCAATATTTGATAGCTCAAATAAGCACAATTGGGCATCTAACAGTGCTATCATAATTTCTCCACCTTCATTTTTCACAAACAGAGTTTTGTCAATTCCCCCTTTTCTGTATCCATTGGTGGTGAGAAATTCAGTGAGCCTTTCATACCATGTTCTAGGTGTCTGTTTCAATCCATACAGAGCCTTCCTTAGCTTGTAGGCATGATCTGTCATGTTAGGGTCCTTAAATCCCTTGGGTTGTGCCACATATACTTCCTCACTTAGATATTCATTCAGAAACGCACTCTTTACATCCATTTGAAAGAGTTTTAATTTCAGGATGCAGGCAATTCCAAACATTAGCCTGATACACTCAAGCCTTGCAACTGGTGCAAAGGTTTCATCAAAATCAATTCCTTCAACTTTAGTGTATCCCTGTGCCACTAGTCTAGCTTTGTTTCTGACTATGATTCCTTCTTCATCTGACTTGTTCTTGTAGATCCATTTTGTTCCAATGATATTGGTCCCTTCAGGTCTAGGCACCAGTTCCCATACCTCATTCCTCTTGAACTGTTCCAATTCATCTTGCATTGCCTTGATCCAGTATTCATCAAAGAGAGATTCCTTTACATTTTTGGGTTCAACCTTAGACACAAAACAAGAGTTTGAGATGACATATCTTGTTCTGGTCCTCACTCCACTGTTGAGGTCTCCAATTATCAGGTCTTTGGGATGATCTTTCAAAAGCCTAATAGAAGGTTCCTTGGTGGCTATGTCTGCTTCAGTACTTGGGCTTGCTTGGGAGTCTTCAGTCTCCTCATATGGAGTCTCAACCAATGTTTCCACATCCTCTATGACATTGACTTCATCAATATGATCATCAATGACAACATTTATGGATTCCATTAATACTTTAGTTCTGGAGTTATATACTCTGTAGGCTCTGCTGTTGGTAGAATATCCCAAGAATATTCCTTCATCACTTTTGGGATCCATTTTCCTTCTTTGTTCATGATCTTCCAAGATGTAGCATTTGCTTCCAAACACATGAATATACTTCACATTAGGCTTTCTTCCTTTCCACAACTCATAGAGAGTGGAGGGTGTTCCCTTTCTTAGAGTTACCATGTTGTGTACATAGCATGCTGTGTTCATAACTTCAACCGAGAAGTGCATAGGCAACTTCTTTGCATGGGTCATGGCTCTAGCAGACTCTTGAATGATTCTATTCTTCCTTTCAACTACTCCATTTTGCTGAGGGGTGATAGGCGAGGAAAATTCATGGCTTATGCCTTCAGCTGCACAGAAGTAAGCAAATTTAGAATTTTCAAACTCCTTACCATGATCACTTCTGATCCTGATAACCATACTCTCTTTTTCTCTTTGGAGTTTGATACACAATTCTTGGAAGACTTTAAACACATCAGACTTTTCTCTGATAAATCTTATCCAGGTGAATCTGGAGTAATCATCAACCACCACATATGCATATATTTTCCCACCAAGGCTTTCTATTTGCATTGGTCCCATCAGATCCATGTGCAGTAGTTCCAGACTTCTGGAGGTGGTTAGATGTCCAACTCTAGGATGAGAAGTCTTGGTTTATTTGCCCACTTGACATTCCCCACACACTTTTCCCTCATCAATAATCAATTTAGGTATCCCTCTCACAACCTCCTTGGAGATGATCTTCTTCATTTCCCTTAAATGAAGATGTCCAAGTTTTTGATGCCACAATTTTAATTCCTTTTCTTCTCTTGCCATAGCACAGATTATGGATTTACTCGTGACCTGAGGCTGCCACATATAGCAGTTATTCTTGGATCTATGTCCTTTCATGACTTCTTTATTTCCATCATTACTGACCACACATTCTTCCTTAGAGAACTTCACACTTAGTCCTTGATCACAGAGCTGGCTGATGCTGATCAAGTTGGCAGTTAGCCCTTTTACCAACAACACATTGTCTAGAGTAGGGACTCCAGGGCATTCCAGTTTTCCAACACCTTTGATCTTTCCTTTTTCTCCATCTTCAAAAGTCACATAGCTGGTGGAGTGTGGTTTGATGTCTATCAACAGACTCTTTATGCCAATCATGTGCTTAGAGCAGCCACTGTCAAAATACCAGTCTTCTTTGGCTGATACTCTTAGAAAAGTGTGAGCAATGTGTGCAACCGTCTTGGCTACCCATTTTCTTTGCTTGTTAGGCTCTTCCCTCATTGGTTTGTCATGATGATATCTGTTGCCATGCATACCCTGTTTGGTTTTTCTTTGACTAGGGAAACCATTCAGCCAGAAGCACACATCTTTAATGTGCCCAAGTTTTCCACAATGGTAGCATTTATGCCCTTGGAATTTTCTCTTGATTTGCTTCCGGTTTCTGTGTGGTGAATGTTGTGTCATTGGTCGTGACATCCTTTTTAACATTTGAGACTCAGGTTGCACCCTCTTGAGGTTCGAGATAGAGGTTTGTTTCTCAACAAATCCTATAGCAGACCTATTTCCTGCAGTTTGCCCACTCTGAAGGATCTCCTCTAGGGTGTCAATCCCAGAGTTGAGCATCCTTATGGATTTAGCCATTTGATCCTTCTCATTTTTCAAATCATTTACCTCACCTCTGAGGGAGTGTATCGTGGCTAGGTGCTCTTTCCTTTCAGCTTCTAAGACCTTGATCATTTCCTTCTGAAGCTCTCCTTGTTGGTACAGTTCTACACTTCTGATGTGAAGCTTCTAATATGAGGCTGTAGGGTCTTCAAAACTCAATTCCTCTTCACTTGAATCACCATCAGATAAGTACACCCTGGAGGGAGTAGTGACATGTTTGGCTATTTCTTCTTCTAATTCACTGTCAGAATCAGTTCATGTGACAGTCAGGCCTCTTCCCTTTTTCTTGAGGTATGTTGGACATTCCTTTCTGATATGACCATACCCTTCACATTCATGGCACTGAACTGTATTGATTTTTTCTTTTTCTTTGGAATAAGGTTTACACTTGGCATCTATCCTTTTGACCAGTTTGTTGAACTGTCTCCCAAGTAGGGCTATTGCCTCTGATAGATTCTCCACTTCTTCCTCATCTGACTCCACTACAGAGTTTGTGACAAGGGCTATACTTTTGCTCTTTTTCTCCACAGCCTGATCACACATCCCCATCTCAAAAGTTTGAAGAGATCCAATGAGTTCATCCACTTTCATGTGGCATATGTCTTGAGCTTCTTCAATGGCTGTTACCTTCATTGCAAATCTTTTAGGTATTGACCTTAGTATCTTCCTTACAAGCTTTTCTTCATCCATCTTTTCTCTCAAAGCTCCTGAATTGTTAGCTAGTTCAATAACATTCATGTAAAAGTCATGAATGGTCTCATCTTCCTTCATTCTTAGACTTTTAAATTTTGTGGTCAGCATTCGAAGTCTTGACATTTTGACCATGGAAGTTCCTTCATGAGTAGTTCTGAGAGTGCCCCAAACATCCTTTGCTAGTTCACAATGGTGGACCAGTCTAAAGATGTTTTTGTCTATACCATTGAAGAGTGCATTCAATACTTTAGAGTTTCCAAGAGCCAATGCCTCTTGCTCTTTGGTCCATTCCTCTTCAGGAATTTGCATAGATACTCCATCCTTGTCAGTCTTCACAGGATGTTCCCAGCCAGAGTTTGCAGCTCTCCAAGCCTTGTTGTCCAAGGACCTTAGGAAGGAAATCATCCTAGGCTTCCAATAGTCATAATTTGAACCGTCCAGAATTGGAGGTCTATTGGTGAATCCAATATCTTTATCCATAGTACTAGAATTGTGTTTCCCTAGATCTCACCCAGTAATAAACAGGCAGGGTGCCTGCTCTGATGCCAATTGAAAATTCTGGCCAGCCCACGATGGATGTTCTAACAGAAGTTATAACATCCACTGTGACATTCACTACAGACATACTATTATGCAGTAATAACAAAGCAGTAAATAACACAGTTAGTTGTTGACCCAGTTCAGTGCAACACACTTACATCTGGGGGCTACCAAGCCAAGGAGAAATTTCACTATCAGCAGTATCAATTCAGAGTCAAACCTCCAGTTTGCACTCCTCACTTAATCACTACCCAATGAAAATTTAACCTAGAGACACTCTAGACCTGAGTATACCCACCTACTCCCTACAATCACACACCAATGATAACAATCAGTTACAAATTAAACAGTAGATTGAAGATACACTTCACCTACACATACACACACCTTGATCTTGCTTCAAAGCTTTGATCAAGTGACATACACTCTTACTTAACAGCTTCGAGTGATACACAACCTAGAAACTACCTAACCAATGCAATCAATAGTTGCTTGGGTTACAAGTATTCGTAAGACACAAACGTGAAGAACAACCTCTTCACTTCTAAACCACTATGGTGATTTCTCTACTTCTCTATCTTCAACAGCTGCCTTTTAGGATTGCCTCTCTTGGTATTTGTAGCAGCAGATCAGTCCTTGGGCTTGGGCGCATGCATTAGGTTTTATCCATCATAAAACCTCACTTTTGTATCCTGCACGGTTGCCTCTTTAATCAGGTGCATATTAGTTCCCCTAGGGCGTCTAAAATGTGTCCTGCATTCCAGCTTGAGCTTCTGAGTTGTTTCCTGAGTTATAGCTACCAGAAAAACAAACCTCCGCTTGATGTCATACGACCTATGTCATAACATTGAGTATGACATCCAACTTAACTTATAGTTAGCTTAGTTAACTTACCCTGCACAGTCCGTATTATGAATGTAATAACATCAAACATGACATTCATATATGTACTTATATTTTGCCACAAAATGCAGCCAATCAAGAGCACTTATTGAGTATGACATCCAGCTTAACTTATAGTTAGCTTAGTTAACTTACCCTGCACAGTCCATATTATGAATGTAATAACATCAAACATGACATTCATATATTACTTATATTTTGTCAAAAAATGCAGCCAATCAAGAGCACTTACAAACTCCCCCTTTGGCAAATTTTTGGCTAAAACACTCTGTACATACATCAGAGATTTCCTACACAGCAGAAGACTTAACAAAGGTCCTGTCATGCAGGTAAGTCACTTGCTGCTCAAGCTCTCAGACTCCTCATAGTTGGTTTTCGTCCCTGTTAGCACTCACTTGGTTAACTCTCTGTAGACTTCTACTACAGATGTCACCCTTTGCTTGTTTGAGTAACAGAGTTACTCCCCCTCAACTGATACACTTATCAGCTGGGCAATATCCAGTCTGAACTGGATCCTATAACATTCAGCATGACCTTCTGATGTCACACATTTGTGCTACTCCCCCTGCAGGGATGCATTCTGCTCATTGCATAGAATTCCTAAGCATCTTGTTAAGATTACCCATGTTAGTACCTACAACATGTCACTCCTAGTTCTAACATACATGGCATACATATCATATCAGTAACAGCCCAAACAACTGTTATCACACACAAATCCCACCAGTATCACATGCACACTAATATCTTAAGCACTATGGTGCATATGCTCAATCACAATCAATCACTGCTCATGGCAGTCTTGTTCTTCCACCTGCATCTGTTACCATAACCTGTGGTACTCATATTGGTTATCCACCCCTGCATCTGTACCTGCTGTTATTTTTATCTAACACTCTCTCCCCCTTTTTAGCCATAAATTCAGATCCAACCAACACATAGTATAGACCATAAATTGTACCAATACATAAGGATGGGGTTACATTACAAAACTGCTCATAGAGAGCTTTACCAATTATTCATGCAAGAGCAAATAAAAATTGATCAGCCGCACACTTCATCACCAACAACAGTCTGAGGTACATACCCAATTCTCAATGTTCTTCGTCAGAGGAAGAGCTGGAGTCACTGCTATCCAAGTCTGAGAGGGAGATGTCTTGATTTCCATCATACGAGTCTTCTTCTAGAAGATCCTCATCTAGACCCCAGTGAGCCAGGGGCAATGTGAAGCCCTTAACAAGCAATCCTTTCCTGATGATGTTGTCAGCAATTTCCCCCGTGGATTGATTCACGTAGGTTGTGCCTTCCTTGTTCAGAATGCTCCTCATTTCTTCTTTAGTGGGAGGAGGATACTTGCATTATAGTTTCTCAGTCGAGGGAGGTGGATCTTTGGTGAATTTGGGAGGGGATTTAGACGAATATCCTTCATGATGTGAGGCTATGTTGTTGTCTGGACTTAGGGTCTGGAAGGGATGCTGACCGATACTAGGGGCAGAGAGGCACGTTTATGTGGGATGGAGAGTTTTGTTGTTCAAAGACTTTGACTGCATTGATATCCTAAAACTCTCTCGTGACATTAATTGCTATTCAACCTCATACATGCAAATACCTAACTTCCCTCTAAGATTTTCAAATTGGGCAGCATCTAGAGCCTTTGTAAAGATGTCAGCTAGCTGTAGCTCAGTGGACACATGCTACAATGAAATGACTTTGTCTTCCAGAAGATCTCTTATAGAGTGATGCCTTATATTAATTTGCTTGGTTCTGCTATGCTGGATGGGGTTCTTGGAAATGTTAATAGCACTAAGATTGTCACAGTACAACGTCATGACATCCTGAGTGGCATTGTATTCAGTTAACATTTGCTTCATCCAGACTAGTTGAGAGCAGCTGCTGCCAACTGCAATGTATTCAGCCTCCGCAGTGGATAGTGAAACACAATTTTGCTTCTTGCTGAACCAGGATATTAGGTTGTTACCTAAGAAGAAGCATCCACAAGATGTGCTTTTTCTATCATCTGCACTGCCAGCCCAATCTGCATCACAGTAACCAGACAATATAGGGGTACACCCATGAGAATATAGTATGCCATAGTCACATGTTCGATTCACATATTTGAGAATCCTTTTCACTTGGTTCATGTGACTGACTTTAGGATCAGCTTGATATCTGGCACACACTCCAACAGCAAATGCAATGTCTGGTCTGTTGGCTGTTAGGTATAGTAGGCTTCCAATCATGCTTCTTTATAGCCTTTGATCCATACTAGTACAATTTTCATCTCTGGTCAACTTTAGATGAGTGGGGGCAGGTGTTCTCTTGTGACTGGCATTGTCCATTCCAAACTTTTTGACTATATTTTTGGTGTATTTGCTTTGGGAGAGAAAGATGGAGTCTTCCATTTGTTTGACTTGTAGTCTAAGAAAATATGTCAATTCTCCACACATGCTCATTTCAAATTCAGACTGCATGTGACTGACAAATTGCTTCACCATCCTTTCTGATACTCCACCAAACACTATGTCATCTACATAGATTTGTGCTATCATAATTTCTCCACCTTCATTTTTCATAAACAGAGTTTTTCCAATTCCCCCTTTTCTGTATCCATTGGTGGTGAGAAATTCAGTGAGCCTTTCATACCATGCTCTAGGTGCCTGTTTCAATCCATACAGAGCCTTCCTTAGCTTGTAGACATGGTCTGTCAGGTTAGGGTCCTCAAATCCCTTGGGTTGTGCCACATATACTTCCTCACTTAGATATCCATTCAGAAACGCACTATTTACATCCATTTGAAAGAGTTTGAATTTCAGGATGCAGGCAATTCCTAACATTATCCTGATAGACTCAAGCCTTGCAATTGTTGCAAAGGTTTCATCAAAATCAATTCCTTCAACTTGAGTGTATCCCTGTGCCACTAGTATAGCTTTATTTTTGACTATGATTCCTTCTTCATCTGACTTATTCTTGTAGATCCATTTTGTTCCAATGATATTGGTCCCTTCAGGTCTAGGCATCGGTTCCCATACCTCATTCCTCTTGAACTGTTCCAATTCATCTTGCATTGCCTTGATCCAGTATTCATCAAAGAGAGCTTCCTTTACATTTTTGGGTTCAACCTTGGACACAAAACAAGAGTTTGAGATGACATCTCTTGTTCTGGTCCTCACTCCACTGTTGAGGTCTCCAATTATCAGGTCTTTGGGATGATCTTTCAAAAGCCTAATAGAAGGTTCCTTGGTGGCTGTGTCTGCTTCAGTACTTGGGCTTGCTTGGGAGTCTTCAGTCTCCTCAGATAGAGTCTCAACCAATGTTTCCACGTCCTCTATGACATTGACTTCATCAATCTGATCATCAATGACAACATTTATGGATTCCATTAATACTTTAGTTCTGGAGTTATATACTCTGTAGGCTCTGCTGTTGGTAGAATATCCCAAGAATATTCCTTCATCACTTTTGGGATCCATTTTCCTTCTTTGTTCATGATCTGCCAAGATGTAGCATTTGCTTCCAAACACATGAATATACTTCACATTAGGCTTTCTTCCTTTCCACAACTCATAGAGAGTGGAGGGTGTTCCCTTTCTTAGAGTTACCCTGTTGTGTACATAGCATGTTGTGTTCATAACTTCAACCGAGAAGTGCATAGGCAGCTTCTTTGCATGGGTCATGGCTCTAGCAGACTCTTGAATGATTCTATTCTTCCTTTCAACTACTCCATTTTGCTGAGGGGTGATAGGCGAGGAAAATTCATGGCTTATGCCTTCAGCTGCACAGAAGTCAGCAAATTTAGAGTTTTCAAACTCCTTACCATGATCACTTCTGATCCTGATAACCATACTCTCTTTTTCTCTTTGGAGTTTGATACACAATTCTTGGAAGACTTTAAACACATCAGACTTTTCTCTGATAAATCTTATCCAGGTGAATCTGGAGTAATCATCAACCACCACATATGCATATCTTTTCCCACCAAGGCTTTCTATTTGCATTGGTCCCATCAGATCCATGTGCAGTAGTTCCAAACTTCTGGAGGTGGTTAGATGTCCAATTCTAGGATGAGAAGTCTTGGTTTGTTTGCCCACTTGACATTTCCCACACACTTTTCCCTCATCAATAGTCAGTTTAGGTATCCCTCTCACAGCCTCCTTGGAGATGATCTTCTTCATTCCCCTTAAATGAAGATGTCCAATTTTTTGATGCCACAATTTTACTTCCTTTTCTTCTCTTGCCATATCACAGATTGTGGATTTAATCGTGTCCTGAGGCTGCCACATATAACAGTTATCCTTAGATCTATGTCCTTTCATGACTTCTTTATTTCCATCATTACTGACCACACATTCTTCCTTAGAGAACTTCAAACTTAGTCCTTGATCATAGAGCTGGATGATGCTGATCAAGTTGGCAGTTAGCCCTTTTACCAACAACACATTGTCTAGAGTAGGGACTCAAGGGAACTCCAGTTTTCCAAAACCTTTGATCTTTCCTTTTGCTCCATCACCAAAAGTCACATAGCTGGTGGAGTGTGGTTTCATGTCTATCAACAGACTCTTTATCCCAGTCATGTGCTTAGAGCAGCCACTGTCAAAATACTAGTTTTCTTTGGCTGATACTCTTAGAGAAGTGTGAGCAATGTGTGCAACCATCTTGGATACCCTTTTTCTTTGCTTGTTAGGCTCTTCCATCATTGGTTTGGCATGATGATGTTTGTTGCCATGCATACCTTGTTTGGTTTTTCTTTGACTGGGTAAACCATTCAGCCAGAAGCACACAGCTTTAATGTGCCCAAGTTTTCCACAATGGTAGCATTTATGCCCTTGGAATTTTCTCTTGATTTGCTTCCGGTTTCTGTGTGGTGAATGTTGTGTCATTGGTCGTGACATCCTGTTTAACATTTGAGACTCAGGCTGCACCCTCTTGAGGTTTAAGACAGAGGTTTGTTTCTCAACAAATCCTATACCAGATCTATTTCCTGCTGTCTGCCCACTCTGAAGGATCTCCTCTAGGGTGTCAGTCCCAGAGTTGAGCATCCTTATGGATTTATCCATTTGATCCTTCTCATTTTTCAAATCATTTACCTCACCTCTGAGGGAGTGTATCGTGGCTAGGTGCTCTTTCCTTTTAGCTTCTAAGACCTTGATCACTTCCTTCTGAAGCTCTCCTTGTTGGTACAGTTCTAAATTCTGATGTGAAGCTTCTGATATGAGGCTGTAGGTTCTTCAAAACTCAATTCCTCTTCACTTGAATCACCATCAGATAAGTACACCCTGGAGGGAGTAGTGACATGTTTGGTTGTTTCTTCTTCTAATTCACTGTCAGAATTAGTTCATGTGACAGTCAGGCCTCTTCCCTTTTTCTTGAGGTATGTTGGACATTCCTTTCTGATATGACCATACCCTTCACATTCATGGCACTGAACTATACTGATTTTTTATTTTTCTTTGGAATAAGGTTTAGACTTGGCATCTATCCTTTTGACCAGCTTGTTGAACTGTCTCCCAAGTAGGGCTATTGCCTCTAATAGATTCTCCACTTCTTCCTCATTTGACTCCTCTGTCGAGTTTGTGACAAGGGCTATACTTTTGCTCTTTTTCTCCACAGCCTAATCACACATCCCCATCTCAAAAGTTTGAAGAGATCCAATGAGTTCATCCACTTTCATGTGGAATATGTCTTGAGCTTCTTCAATGGCTGTTACCTTCATTACAAATCTTTTAGGTAGTGACCTTAGTATCTTCCTTACAAGCTTTTCTTCAGCCATCTTTTCTCCCAAAGCTCTTGAATTGTTAGCTAGTTCAAGAACATTCATGTAAATGTCATGATTGGTCTCATCTTCCTTCATTCTTAGACTTTCAAATTTTGTGGTCAGCATTCGAAGTCTTGACATTTTGACCATGGAAGTTCCTTCATGAGTAGTTCTGAGAGTGTCCCAAACATCCTTTGCTAGTTCACAGTGGTGGACCAGTCTAAAGATGTTTTTGTCTATACCATTGAAGAGTGCATTCAATGCTTTACAGTTTCCAAGAGCCAATGCCTCTTGCTCTTTGGTCCATTCCTCTTCAGGAATTTGCACAGATACTCCATCCTTGTCAGTCTTCACAGGATGTTCCCAACCAGAGTTTGCAGCTCTCCAAGCCTTGTTGTCCAAGGACCTTAGGAAGGAAATCATCCTAGGCTTCCAATAGTCATAATTTGAACCATCCAGAATTGGAGGTCTATTGGTGAATCCAATATCTTTATCCATAGTACCAGAATTGTGTTTCCCTAGATCTCACCCAGTAATAAACAGGCAGGGTGCCTACTCTGATGCCAATTGAAAATTCTGGCCAGCCCACGATGGATGTTCTAACAGAAGTTATAACATCCACTGTGACATTCACTACAGACATACTATTATGCAGTAATAACAAAGCAGTAAATAACACAGTTGGTTGTTGACCCAGTTCAGTGCAACACACTTACATTTGGGGGCTACCAAGCCAGGGAGAAATTTCACTATCAGCAGTATCAATTCAGAGTCAAACCTCCAGTTTGCACTCCTCACTTAATCTCTACCCAATGACAATTTAACCTAGAGACACTCTAGACCTGAGTATACCCACCTACTCCCTATAATCACACACCAATGATAACAATCAGTTACAAATTAAACAGTAGATTGAAGATACATTTCACCTACACATACACACACCTTGATCTTGCTTCAAAGCTTTGATCAAGTGACATACACTCTTACTTAACAGCTTCGAGTGATACACAGCCTAGAAACTACCTAACCAATGCAATCAATAGTTGCTTGGGTTACAAGTATTCCTAAGACACAAACGTGAAGAACAACCTTTTCACTTCTAAACCACTATGGTGATTTCTCTGCTTCTCTATCTTCAACAGCTGCCTTCTAGGATTGCCTCTCCTGGTATTTGTAGCAGCAGATCAGTCCTTGGGCCTGGGCGCATGCATTAGGTTTTATCCATCATAAAACCTCACTTTTGTATCCTGCATGTTTGCCTCTTTGATTAGGTGCATATTAGTTCCCCTAGGGCGTCTAAAATGTCTCCTGCATTCCAGCTTGAGCTTCTGAATTGTTTCCTGAGTTATAGCTACCAGAAAAACAAACCTCCGCTTGATGTCATACGACCTATGTCATAACATTGAGTATAACATCCAGCTTAACTTATAGTTAGCTTAGTTAACTTACCCTGCACCGTCCATATTATGAATGTAATAACATCAAACATGACATTCATATATGTACTTATATTTTTCCACAAAATGCAGCCAATCAAGAGCACTTACAATTTGTTTTTAGAACATTAGGTTTTATTTTAGAGTGGTTTAGTTGTAGGATTCATTAATCTAGATTTAACTTGGTTAGAAGCTTAGATTAGAATTTAATTTGGGTTATTAGAACATTTGATATTATAGTTTTCATATTAGTCTATTTGGTTATTAGATATTATTTGATTAGTTTTAATTAGTCCATTTTAGTTAATTTGGTTTTACGATGTATATTAACTGTTAGTATTAAATGAGCATTTTAATTAACTTTAGTTAGTTTTATTCTCTCATCTTTATTAATTGTTCACTAGTTCATTGACCTTTCATAATTAATCGTGTTTGCATTCAGTTAATTTCAGCATTATTAGTTTAATTAATTAAGTCATCTTTGTCATTAATCTTGTAGCCTTAATTTGTCCACTAATCAGTATCATGCAGGTTTTGCTGACAAGTGTCAGAGCTATAAATAGCCATGTTCACTCTCTCTCATGGCCACACGCGTCCCCATGCAAACATCAATCCACATCATCGAACAAATCAAACACCACCAAACTCACCGGAATCTCGCCGGAAAACCCAGCAACCTCACCGGAAAACTCATATCTTCATCCAAGTTCTTCGTGTTCATCATTTTTTTTCTTGATTTTTCCAGCAACATTCATACTCGTTTCCCAGAACTCATTCAATGTTCATACACCTTCAAGAATTTCCCAGAAACTTCGATGTTCATCCAGATCTTCATAACTTCACACACTTTTTTCCAGATTTCCCCAAGAATATTCATCTTGTTCATCGATATTTTCCCAGATTCTCCATGATATTCATCCGACCTTCATCCAATATTTTTCCAGAACTCATCATGTTCATCATAACTCCTTCAATTCCTCCAGAAATTTATATCATCTTCATCCACATTCATCGCCTTCCTCATGTTTTTCCAGACTTCATCAACATTCATATGTTCTTCGCGAATTTTCCCAGAAACTCATACATTCATATTCTTTTTCCAGTTTTTTTTCCAATTAACTTCATCATCTTCATGAATCTTATTTCCAGATCTCGAAACGAACCTAGATCTAAGCTTGTTTCTTTCCTTCCTCCACATCAACATCACAATTTCTCCAGATCCATCTACAACAAACCATACTCAACCTTCAAACATCCAAACCCTCTGATTTCAACTTGCAAAAAACTATGAACAAACTTCAGATCTTCAAACTCAAATGCCTCCCTCTTCCGAACTTCAAGTTCAAGACGAATTTCGGGAAGTCACGTTAACTATCCCTTGACCCTTCAACCAAAAACCCTTGAATTCAGACAGGACCTTTCCAGTGTCAGCCGTACCTGACCCCTCGCAAATAACCTAAAAGTCCAATCCCTATTGGCAACCACCAGGAAGCCCAATCCATATTGGCGCATCATTCCAAAATCCAATTCCCATTGGTACACAGGAAGACTTCGCCTGGTCTTCCCCAGCAAGTCCAATTATACTTGGCACATCCGGTTATCCCCCAACAGAGTTGGATTCAACATTTATTTTGCTAGAGTGGTTCTTTTGGTTATCCAGATTTCCCCGGCAGCCCGAGCCTGCATCTGCATGTTTGCATATAGTTATCATATTTTCATCATCCTTGTATTTCATCCTCAAATGCGTAGCATTTCCATTTCGTATGGAGCATTACGCCACATTCAAACATATGCATACGAAGCATAAGCCAGTTTCTGTTAGCCTTCCGTGGCAATCTGATTCAACTTTTCAATCAAGATAGTGATATATCAACAACCTGGTTCAGTCGGTTCATCTGCTTACTCTTGGGTTTCAGATTGTAAGTCGGTCGTATTTTGTCCGTCATCCCTTTGATGATGACATCCCCATCAGGTTTCTTCCTGTCAATCCCTATTGACGAAGTGGTTCTGAAGTTCGCCGAGGTGTTCTTTGGATTTGTTTTACTTCTCGTCTACCCTTAGACAATGTGGTTCCTCGGATATGGATATTTCTTTCCGTCTACCATTAGACGATGTGGATTTTGGATATCTCTTCCCGTCTACCCTTAGACGAGGTGCTTCTTCAGACAAGTTTTCTTCCCGTCTACCATTAGACGATGTGACATTTTATATGTGAATTTTAGATATGGATATTTCTCTCCGTCTATCCTTAGACGATGCGAGATGTGGATATTGATGGTATTTCTTTCCATCTACCATTAGACGAGGTGATGTTCTAGTTTTCTTTCTGTCAATTCCTATTGACGATGTGACTCTTTGAAGATGGTTTTCGTTTCATCGATTCCTATTGACGAAAGAGTTCTAAAGTTCGCTGTTGTGTTTGTTTCGGATATGGTATTTTTTGCCGTCTACCATTAGACGAAGTGATATTTTGGGTGTGGTTTTCTTTTCGTCTATCCTTAGACGAGGTGAGTGGTGACTATGGTATTTTCTTTCCGCCTACTCTTAGACGATGTGATTCAGGATATGGTTTTCTTCCTGTCTATTCTCAGACAATGTGAATGCTGGATATGTTTCTTTCTGTCTACCCTTAGACAATGTGAGTGTTGATATTTGCTTTCCGTCTACTCTTAGACAATGTGACCTTGGTTTTTCTTCCCATCTACCCGTAAACGATGTGGTTTTTGAATATGGTGTTCTCTCCGTCTATCCTTAGACGATGCGAGTTTTGGATCAGATGTTTATCAACTTTGTGAATGGTTGGCGGTGATGTCAGATATTTATCATTATGCAGTTATTTCCGGAGATTTTTGTCCCATCAGGGTTTGCAGTTCTGTTTTTTGCGGTTGCAAATTTTCGGATTCTTTGGTATTCAACCGTCTTTTAACTTTGATTGTTTGG
This sequence comes from Lathyrus sativus, assembly GCA_963859935.3. Taxonomy (NCBI): domain Eukaryota; kingdom Viridiplantae; phylum Streptophyta; class Magnoliopsida; order Fabales; family Fabaceae; genus Lathyrus; species Lathyrus sativus. The sequence continues at coordinate 440,328,121 of OZ012738.1, read as the reverse complement.
AAGTCGTTCGCTTCTCAACCCTTCAGGTCTAAGTCGTTTGAATAGGGGCAGCTGTTGCACCCCAAAATTTGACCAACCGTTTCTAGTAATTTGGCTTATGTTTCGTTTCATCCGCATTTGCATCTACATACCGTATACTTGCATTTTTTTAGTCGGATTGATTTAATCGGGATTACAACCCTTTCCTCGCGTTTCAGGCGTTTCAAACCGTTTCGAATAAAGAATTGTATTGTGGAAGTTGTGCTTCTTCCCGGTGTTTTCAGTCTACGCTGTTGGTTTCGGTGGTATTTCGGTGTCTGGTTTGTTACCGTTTTATTTCGTTGCATTCTTGCATTTTTAGGTTCACTGATTTAATTTTCTAGAATTTATTTCTTAATTTCAGCATAAAATTTAGATTTTAAATAGATTGTTATCTTTTATTTTCTAGTTTAGAATCATTTTAGTTCTTATTAGAGTTTTAATAGTTTTTAATAGGTTTTAATAGTTTTTTCTAGAAATTATTTGTTTTTACAATATTATTTGTTTTTAGAATATTAGGTTTTATTTTAGAGTGGTTTAGTTGTAGGATTCATTAATCTAGATTTAACTTGGTTAGAAGCTTAGATTAGAATTTAATTTGGGTTATTAGAACATTAGATATTATAGTTTTCATATTAGTTTATTTGGTTATTAGATATTATTTGATTAGTTTTAATTAGTCCATTTTAGTTAATTTGGTTTTACGATGCATATTAACTGTTAGTATTAAATCAACATTTTAATTAACTTTAGTTAGTTTTATTCTCTCAGCTTTATTAGTTGTTAACTAGTTCGTTGACCTTTCATAATTAGCCGTGTTTGCATTTAGTTCATTCCAGCATTATTAGTTTAATTAATTAAGTCATCTTTGTCATTAATCTTGCAGCTTTAATCTGTCCACTAATCAGTATCATGCAGGTTTTGCTGACAAGTGTCAGAGCTATAAATAGCCATGTTCACTCTCTCTCATGGCCACACGCGTCCCCATGCAAACATCAATCCACATCACCGAACAAATCAAACACCACCAAACTCACCGGAAAACTCATATCTTCATCCAAGTTCTTCGTGTTCATCATTTTCGTTCTTGATTTTTCCAGCAACATTCATACTCGTTTCCCAGAACTCATTCAATGTTCATACACCTTCAAGAATTTCCCAGAAACTTCGATGTTCATCCAGATCTTCATAACTTCAAACACTTTTTTCCAGATTTCCCCAAGAACATTCATCATGTTCATTGATATTTTCCCAGATTCTCCATGATCTTCATCCGACCTTCATCCAATATTTTTCCAGAACTCATCATGTTCATCATAACTCCTTCAATTCCTCCAGAAATTTATATCATCTTCATCCACATTCATCGCCTTCCTCATGTTTTTCCAGACTTCATCAACATTGTTCATCCATATTTATATGTTCTTCGCGAATTTTCCCAGAAACTCATACATTCATATTCTTTTTCCAGTTTTTTTTCAATCAACTTCATCATCTTCATGAATCTTGTTTCCAGATCTCGAAACGAACCTATATCTGAGCTCGTTTCTTTCCTTCCTCCACATCAACATCACAATTTCTCCAGATCCATCTACAACAAACCATATTACACCTTCAAACATCCAAACCCTCTGATTTCCACTCGCAAAAAACTATGAACAAACTTCAGATCTTCAAACTCAAACGCCTCCCTCTTCCGATCCAAACATGTTCAACGAATCAAAACTCCGAATCCACTCATCTCCATCATCCATCAAGCTAACCGTCGCTATTTCTCTGTGAAGCACATTCGAACCGTAAAACACTTTTAGATCTTCAACAGTCAACATGCGACTCCAGGTTTTCATTGTCTTCATTCGCGAACAACAATAACAACCGCGTCAAGTCAATTGTTTCTTCATCGCGTCCAGATCACGCCTTCATTGCATGCAAACCAGAAATAGAATGTTGTTTGTGATAGGCGGAGGAGATCGAGAGAAGGTTGAGGTGAGGGATAAATGAATCACACGGTTTGATTTTGGGATTTGTTGAAGCTGAGACGGTAAGGGTTAGAGGTTGAACGAAGAAGGTTGGATTTGAAAACAGCGGAGGTATGAACAAGGTGATGGTACCGTTGAAGAAGAGAGACTTAGGGTTTCAGACCAAAGCAAATGGAGGAAGAAGAAGAGTCATCACAAGTTGGGTTAGTGGGCCGTAAGGCCCAACTTTTTGTTTTTAGACTACACCCTCACTGTCTCTATTGTGCAACCTTTTTTTTTTGGATGTTTTTGTTTGATTTGGGCCAAGCCCAACTGATTTTTTGGCTTTCCTGAATTGTACCACCCCCCTGATTCGTGCACCCCCTTTTGGTTGCTGTTGTTTGTTATGGTTATGGGCTGAGCCCAACTACATTCTTGCTGCCTAAACCCCCTTGTCTGATTGCTGCACCCCTGCTGGTTTTATTTTCTTTTGGTTATTTGTTTTTGTAAATACATTTTCAATTTTGTATTATGTTAATAATATTTTCTTTTAGATATTATATTTTCTTTTAAGAATTCCTATGTACATTATTAGGATATTTTATATATTCTATTTTTATATTTTTTATTTTCATATACCTTTTTCTTCTTTATTTCTTTTAGAATTTCTTTTTCTTATTAGAAGTTTATTTCTTTTAAAATTGAATTCTTATTTCCATTTGTTATTAGATTTCTCTTATCATTTCCATTTTGTAGGTCGATGATGAGACCTCCGTAATTCGTTATTAATCAATTGGTTGATGGATAATGTAGGATATGAGACCATTTCTTTCTCTCTTCATTTCTCTTCTCCTTCTGATTTTATTTTGGCTTTCTTCTAGTTTGGTGCGTGTGACACAATTCAATTGGAGAATGATTCACAATATCATTTCTCTATCTTGTCTTTGACACTGAAATCAATACGCAACCTCCTATAGCTCGATTTCTCTTATAAGTCGAGCTACGACGGTTTAGTGTCACATTGGTTCTGATTCGAAACGTCATCATCAAGGATCAAAAGAGGAAAAGCTTGGAAATGGAGCTTGCACGCAAAAGTCAAGGGTCAACGGAACCACTCCGTTCGGTAACATTGTTTTTATTTCATCTCTTTTATTCAACTTCCGAGTGTTGTGAGTATTCGTTTAGATACGTAGGAAATGATGATTTGGGGGCTACCTCTCAATTGCTTAGAATGTTTAATATACACCCTTAGGGTGATATGCGACGCATTCGCTCCTACGTCTTAGGACTTCGCGTGTGCGTCCCATTCCGAACCTTTTCTCTCGCGTCCTGGCGATTGAGACTTCCCCTTTTCTCTCGCATCCTGGCGATTGAGTTCCCTTCTCTTGCCCCCGTGCAATCGAGACTGTTTTCTGTAGTTAGCTGAACTACAGCTACTCTGATCTCTCATATCTGTTGAGAGTATGTAGGCATATGATGCAATATCCTAGCGAGCATATTAACAACTAACTTCTCTGTTCTCTCGCTTCCGTGCGATCGAGACTTTCCCGCTGACGACTAATTTTTCCCTTTCTCTTGCCCTAGCGCCATTGAGACCAGACCGTAGTTCTAGAACCTGTAGGTTCCCGTAACTTTAAACCAATGACATACTATGTTCGTTCTACCGCAAACAGGTAACGCCTAAGTCTCCAATGGTCGAGCAACATACACCTAACTGCTAGAATGCGTGCGCTAGTATCGTCAATATTTTCTCTCACCCCTGTGTGATTGAGAACACCCCGGTTACCCGTAGTTAGCCTGAACTACGTTTTGCTCTGATTTCTCATACTAGATGAGAATACATAGGCACAAGACACGATGTCTTGGCGAGCAATTCCCCCGTAGTTTCCCGAACTATGTTGACTCTGACTTTCCCATTGCACGAGGGAATACGTAGGCATAGAGCGGGATGCTCTATCGAATCAGTTCTTTCCGTTTAGCTTTAGCAGCCGTAGATAGATTTTTTTTCACCCATAGACTAGACAACCCAAGCGTGGATCCCGTCGAGTACGACGAACGTGAGGGGTGCTCATGCCTTCCCCTTGCGTAACCGACTCCCGAATCCAGACTTGGCTGCGATGACCTCGTCTTTTTCCTTTTTCGTCAGGTTTTTCCGATCGTTTCCTTTCCCTCTCTTTGGGATAAATAACGAAAGGTGGTGACTCTTCTATTTTCCGCCGGGTGTTTTTCGCAGTTGCAACAACTGGCGGCTCTGTTGGGGACATATAGTTGCTGGGGACTTTTCCCATCCCCTCTGCTAGGACCGTTTCCCATACCCTCTGCGAGTCCATCCTAGCGCTTGTTTGTTTGTCTTTAGGTGTGTATATTTGTGCGTTATATTTTTTATATTGTTGTATTTACATTTTCCGCACTATATTATTATCTGTTGCTGTTGTGCTGTTGGATGATTGTTCCTTTGAAAGATAAGCCAAAACCCAGGCTTGAGTACGCACCTAGCATTAGTAGTGGAGATTAGTGGGGGGCTTGCTTGATTAGCAAGTATAGTTTCCCGTGAAATTCGCGCTCAGACGAGATTCTCTTTGATGACTTCTCCTCTGACCCTTAGGGCTCGGCGAGATGTTGGATCTGAGGGTTGTCGACTCTGGGAACCGATCATTTGTGATTCAGCTAAGTGAGGCCTCTTTAGGAGATGATGATGCCAAACCAGAAATGGTGAACGTATCATCATTTCTTGAAAGTCTGTGACGCTGATGAACGCATAGAATGTCGTACCTTGTTAGATTAGGTCCATACCTGTGAGTGGGAGGGTTTTTGCAGGAAACTTGACTTCCAGCGAACCCGGTATTTTGGTTTCCTCTTTAGAGCGAACTTACTCAGTCAGCAGCGCATCAGTATTCAATGCTTTGTGGGGGTTGTGATCCTGTGTTTGTTGCATCATCATTTTGCATTGCATTTCATGTGCATCTCATTTTTGCATGTCCTTTCTCAACCGGAACCGAGAGCTTACCAGTCTTTTGTCCAACCCGCAGTTGATTCCCCGACATTCGTAGTGGACTTGAATTAGCTTCAGGAAGGACCATGAACTCAGCGAAGCAGAATTTGGTTGTTACAAGGGCTGAGTTTGAATTGATGAAGAATCAACTAGATCAACTCATGAAAGCCATGACAGTTATGACTAGAGGAGATGCCAACATTCAGAGGACTCTAGTGAACAATGTTGCTCAAGCTCATCCTGTGCAGATTCCTATCGAATTTCAAGAGCATCCCATTGCCAGAGGTAGAGATTCATCTTCTCTCCATGACACAGATTATCAGAGCTTCACATTCTCTGTGTCAGATCCTCAAAGGACTATTCCGAAGGTTAATGCTGAATACCCACAGACTGTTGAGTTTATGGAAAAATGTCTTCTGTTGGATGAAAAGCTTGACACCATGATGAGTCAGAATACTCTCAATCTGAATGTTGCGGGCATGTGTTTGGTGCCAGGTCTTGTGACGCCTCCGAAGTTTAAAATTCCGAATTTTGAGAAGTTCAAGGGGGATAGTTGTCCGAAGCAGCATTTGGTAATGTTCTGCAGGACTTCGCGTGTGCGTCCTGTTCCGAACCTTTTCTCTCGTGTCCTGGCGATTGAGACATCCCCTTTTCTCTCGCATCCTGGCGATTGAGTTCCCTTCTCTTGCCCCCGTGAAATCGAGACCGTTTTCCATAGTTAGCTGAACTACGATTACTCTGATCTCTCATATCTGTTGAGAGTACGTAGGCATAGGATGCGATATCCTAGCGAGCACATTAATAACTAACTTCACTGTTCTATCGCTTCCGTGCGATCGAGACTTTCCCGTTGATGACTAATCTTTCCCTTTCTCTTGCCCTAGCGCAATTGAGACCAGACCGTAGTTCTAGAACTCGTAGGTTCTCGTACCTTTAAACCAATGACATACTACGTCCGTTCTACCGCAAACAGGTAACACCTAAGTCTCCAATGGTCGAGCAACATACACCTAACTACTAGAATGTGTGCGCTAGTATCGTCAACCTTTTCTCTCACCCCTGTGTGATTGAGAACACCCCGGTTACCCGTAGTTAGCCTGAACTACATTTTTCTATGATTTCTCATACTAGATGAGAATACGTAGGCACAAGACGCGACGTCTTGGCGAGCAATTCCCCCGTAGTTTCCCGAACTACGTTGACTCTGACTTTCCCATTTGACTCTGACTCTATTGAGTCAGTTCTTTCCGTTTAGCTTTAGCAGCCTTAAATAGATTGTTTTTCACCCATAGATTAGACAACCCAAGCGTGGATCCCGTCGAGTACGACGAACATGAGGGGTGCTCATTCCTTCCCCTTGCGTAACCGACTCCCGAATCCTTACTTGGTTGCGATGACCTCATCTCTTCCCTTTTTCGTCAGGTTTTTCCGATCGTTTCCTTTCCCTCTCTTTGGGATAAATAACGAAAGGCGGTGACTCTTCTGTTTTCCGCCGGGTGTTTTTCGCAGTTGCGACACCAGGGACCTATGAATCAACTGACAACTGATTTCTTACTTTTTCTTTTCTTTTTCTTTTTGTCTTTTCTGAATAGCAGAAGAAAGGATTGCTTCATAGTTAGGCATCAAACGCTTATTTTCATCGGCTTTCCACGTGGTTTGTGTTTAAGACGGTGCTGACTGCTGGTATAAACTATTAGGGGTTACAGTTGGGGTGAAACTCAAGGCTTCGGTATAATGGTTATTGAAACTAAAGTCGCATATGCAGGAGGTCTAAGGTGTCAGGACGATATCAGTCTTGTTAGAAATTTTTTTCTCATGACTTCCTAACTTGAACTTTATCTCGGTGTGTCAAGCTATGCATCGATTAGAAGTTAAAACATTTGTATGACTGAATAAAGTGGGGGAATCTTATGGTGGGGAAAAAGTACATATAGAAGCTCATTTTATTGAATTAAAATGCCAAAAGGGAAATACAAGGAAATAAAAAGGGGAAATAATGTACCACTCCCACACTATATCGGACATTGCCCTCAATGTTGCGATATATATGCGGCAGGGAAATAACAAAATAAAAATGCGGAAGTACAAAATGTAAAGCTAAGACTAGTCAAGTCCCTGTCCTCTGCCTCTGGCTCGTCCTCTACCATGTCGTGTCGTGCGATCAAGGAGGCCTGTATGATGGATGTAGTCGTGGAGGTCCTGCACTCGTAGTGTGAGGGCAGCCATCTCATCGACTACGTTGTCGAGTCTTTGGCCTTGGGCTACTTGCCCCTGCTGGATTTGCTGCAATAAAGTCATCATCTAAAGATGTTGCTCTTGGTATCGTGCCTCTAGTTGTGCAGCCAACTAGTTTTGTTGCCAAATCCCACATAGGATTTCTTCATTAGTGGGCACGGGGTTAGGGCGACGGCGGCGTCTGGAGGACGTACCTTCTTGGGCTGGAGGAGGTTGCCTCTCTTCCTGGGTGTCGCTACTGCGAAAATCGGCGCCGGCTATGACAGAAGAGTCGCCACCGTGCGTTATTTATCCCAAAGGAGGGAAAGGAAACGCTCAGAGTAAACCTAACACAAAACGGGAAAGGAATGGTCGTCGCAACCAAATTCCTGGATACGGGAGTCGATTACGCAAGGGGAAGGTATTAGCACCCCTCACATTCTCCGTACTCAACGGGATCCACGCTTGTTTTCTAGTACGGATTGTTATTCTATCTACTCTAAAGGGTCAAGGGTTAAAAAGAAAAGAAAGTGACTCGGCAAAGTATCGCACTTTATGCCTACGTATTCCCGTCTGGAACGAGAAATCAGAGTCAACGTATTTCGCCTATCTACGAGAAAGGAGGGGAAGGTTGCTCGCTAGGATACAACATCCTATGCCTACGTACTTTCATACAGCATGAAAGATCAGAGCAAACGTAGTTTGGGCTACGGAAGACACAGATTTGTCTGACTGTGTTTTAGATCCTTCTGAAAATGTTTTTCTTGATTAAGAGTCCAAGCAGAAAAAAATGACACTTTGATGTTTGTTTTGAATCTTTTACGAAAGAAGTGTTTTTTTTTGTGTTTGCAATCTCTGACGCACTAGAGACTATGATTTGAGAGTGACTACGTCGTATGTCACCCTAAGGGTAACACACTAAGCAATCAGATTACTGAAGAGTGACCCTCCAGCAACCTCTTCTCAAATAGCTTAAGGCTCGTAGCGTACGACATCGATTATCCTTATTACTGTGTTTTGAAATGTTTTGAGATAGAAGAGAAAGAAGCTCTAAAAAAAACCTAGGGTTGAAAGGGGAATCAAAACTACCCTAAAGTTGTCATGCATGGATATAAACCTATTGTCTGTCATATTTTCCTCTTGCGCAGAGGGAAATAGAGATCCTAGGGGATAAACAGAAAAGAAACAAATATATACAGTAAACAGTAAAAATGTATGCAATGCAACAATACAAGCAAGGCAAGGGAGTCCCGCTCTACCTTGATCCTAGGAAAACAACAGGAAAAAGTGAAACAGAATTCACTTCAAGCCTAAGGGGCAAGCTATACAAGCCAACAAACAATACAGAAAAAAGAAAACAGCACCAGCTCTGACAGCAACAAACCAACTTCTACATTAAGCAGCACAAGCAGCAACAGCTCTGGCAGCTACAGTTGATCCAACAGCAAAGGGTTGACAGTAACAACTTCTTCAAGCAAGACCCCACCATCAATCTTCAATAATCTTCAAGCTCTAGATGAGCTCCTATCTTCAAGCTCCATCTCCAAGAGAGAATGAATTAACAGATTAAGTTGAAATGTTAAGAAGCTTAGTGACAACCCAAGGAAATCATTAAGAACTTAACATTGCAAATGAAAGGTATCCTCAAGGTTCTACCCAACCAAAGCATGCTCTACATCCCTTCTAAGGAGAGATGGAACTTCTTTGGGGGACCTTGTGTCATGGGATTGAATAGAGGCACAAGAAGCTCTCTATGTTTGAAAGAAGAAACAAGACTACTCTAATGCTCTTCCTATATATCCTAACTCCTAAGTCTCTGACAAGCACTCCAACAGATGAGAAATCTTCAACTCCAAACTTCTTCAAGCCATCCAAAGCAACTTCATTTGGTCTTCAAGTGATCCAAGCAAAGCCCAAGCCACAAGCACTCCAAAATAGCCCCACACAAGTATAACCAAACCAAATACCCAATGGAGAAACCCACAATCACCACACAAGTTGCAAAAAACAAATAAAATGCTAAAACTCACCACAAAATCCTAATTAAATTTCTAAAGGGACCTAAGCCTATATCCAATACCCCATATAAATCCCAGAACTTATATCAATCATTAAGTCCCCAAACTATGTTCTAAACTACAACTAGTTGTTTTGAAACCCTAATTCTAGCACTCCTTATATTCACCACTCAAACTAACCTAAATTTTATTCACAAAATTGTGATAAAATTCCTAAGGGTACATGCTTCCCTAATCTAATCAGTCCAACAAGAATCAACTCAAAATTCCTCACCAATTGGTCACAATAAAATCCACAAAATCATGTAGCAAATGTACAAAATTAAAGAAAATAATAAAATGGAGAAAATCAAATTAAATTGAAAAATGGATGAAAATGATATTTATTATTTTCATAAAATCACAAATAAATCCAAGATCATGGAGGTATTTTTAAAATATTTTTTGGATCAATATTGGATTTATTATGGATTTTAGAAATCAAATGGATTAAAAATAAAAGAAAATCAAATAAAAGAAATTAAAATGCTGAATTAAATGGGAGCCATTAGATCAATTGACTGGTAAGCGAATCCAAAGCTCCAGAGCGTGTCCACGTATGGTGATGACTGGCCTGCCACATCGTTTAATGAAACAATGCGTTTTGGTTTAAAGAGGGAATTCTGAAGTTTAAACACGGGCCATTGGATGATCATCTGAGTCAACCAGTCAATGCAATCTGAGGGCTGGAACTTCATCTTCTCCAAAAGCTCAGGCGACCTGAGACTATTCTCAGGGAGTGGTCCACGGTGGTTTCCACCGTCTTCTCCGGTGGAGTGGTGGTTGCAGGTGACCAAATCAAAAACTTCTTATACCAAACTTGATCAGAAAACCACAAGGATCATGAATATCACCTCTATTTCAACCAACTCTCAATGGATTTTAGAATTCGAATCAAAGTTCAGAATATACCAAAATCTCAATCATCACCATTCTCAAAATTGAAACCCTAGAAATGATCCTCAGGTTACACTGGTCATTCTAAGCTATCACACTCATGTTAATTCCTCACGATTTCATGTAACTGAATCCAAACAGAAATTGGTGCACTCCCTCGATCATCACCAAACGATGCCAAACCAATCCTAAATCGTTCTACCAATCATAGGGAACCTAACCACATGCACATTGCTACCTAATTCAGCCTAGATCAATGGGAAATCCAAGAGTTACATACTTGAAGAAATTGGATGAACAGAGGGATCAAATGCTCAATTCAAGCTCCAAGATTCTTCAAACACGATCAAGAATGCAAGATAAAGCTTCTTCAACCCTTAATTTGACTTGAATAGGCTTGCAACTCCAAAACCGATTCTGAGTTTAAGCTCTTGAAACTCAACTTCAATCTTCCTCTCCTCCACAAATTCTGCACCAAAATGAGTCTGAACTCACTCCTCTCAATATATAGAAACTCTCTATGGGCTTTTGAGCCCAGTTTGAAGCCCAATTCATTGATCCATCATTTCTGATTTTTCTCTTGAAAATGCAATGCACCAGTCACGATTCTAAGCTTCCAGCTTGCTCTAGAATGTTCTATTCAATTGTAAATTGGTTTGTGAGTGTGAATGGATAGCTGGCTTGGCCTGAAATGCTTTGATTCTTGTTTTGGCATTGTAACTTATAATGTAAGTATACACTTTACAAAGCAAGTCATGAAATTAAGCCTCAATTCAAAAATGTGGAAATGTCATTGTGTTTAGAATCCAATTTCAATTTAAAATGACTACCCATATGCCATGTGTATGTCTCATAATTCAAAAATCCCAATTTCCCTCCTTTGAATCATTTGAAAAATCCCTCTTTTTAGGCCATTTTGGATCATTTTGTGAAGCAAGCCAATTCAATCACCCATGACTTCTTATCTGACCTAAAAACATCATTTTAAACACATTTCATGTTGGACACTTTTCCATTTGAGGAGTGGAAGATAGAGATTTTGACCTATGTTGAAAATTGACCTATAATTCAACTTTCCCAAAATACCCCTGGATTGCCAAGATCATAACTTGAGTTCTACAAATCCTCTTGAGGACTTCTAGTACTCTATGGAAAGCTAAGATCAAGATATAAAACTCTTATGTTGGCCAAGAATCCATTTGAAAATTCCTTGAGGGGAAAAAGTTTCTTGGAAGTCAAGTGATTTTCACAGATAAATTTCAGTGTCCTCTGGCGACTTGTAACTGGCAAGAACCATAACTTGAGTTCCACAAATCTTCTTGAAGACTTCTAGTACTAAAATTAAAGATATTGAGAAGCTCTACAAGTTTCATGTTGTCCAAGGATCCATTTTAAACTTGTATTTTGACTTATGTGGCTTGGAAGTCCAGTGCTATATAGGGGATTTTACCCTAGGAACCCTGTCTCAAACACTTCCAACTACTCTTGATTCTTTTGAATTTGATCTTGACTCATCCATACACATGCTTCAACATACCAATCCATGACTTCCATGACCTAGAGCTAGGTCCTGATGCCTTCTCTTTGCTCTCCTTGACCTAGGGTTACCCAAATGAAACCCTACTTGTACACCTCAACCATGGTTCTGGAACTTGATACAAAGACTTGTCTAAGTTTCAATATGGCCTTCTAGGCATCCCATGAGCTTTGTACACACTCCATATCCTCAATTCATGCTTCATACCCCATTAATAACCTCCAATACACCTCAAGTTAGGAAAGAAATCCACTTGTTAACACTCAAATCTCCTCAAAGCTTCAACCCATTCCTTGATGACTTGGATAGTCTTAAGCTTGAATAAGGCCCCTTGATGTGCTTCCTTAGATAAGAATGGAACTTGATCCCTTGTTAGATGACTTGCTATGTTATGATATGCAAATGATGGGACTATGTACATGATGTAACTATGCAAATGATAATGCAATTAAAACATAAACTAGGTGAAATAGGTTGAGCAAATTTTAGGGTGCAACAGCTGCCCGTATTCAAACGGCTTGGACCCGACTGGGTGAAGAGCGAACGGCCTTCAAACAATCGAGGTACGAGACGGTTGAATACCAAGAACCCAGAAATTTGCCAACCGCAGAAATAAACTACACAAACTGCTTGGAGAACAACATCCACCAACTGAATCCGGTTGTTACGGCAACCAACTGATCAATCATCTGATATCAATATCTGATTTCAATTTCATCCGCCTGTGTAATGCCCCAGGCTTTGAACTCCCTCTTATCAGAACAACCCCGCCCTTCGTCTATGTTAGGGCTCCGCATTCTGTCAACACGGAGAAAACATATTAACGACCATGCTGGGGATCATCTTCATCAACCCGAAAAAGATCCTATCACCGCGGGGATAGAACTTTGTCCATGTTAGGACGCTATATTCCGTCAACACAGAAAAATCCCGACGACTTCGTTGGGGAAACATTTTTGTCTAACCACAGGGGACCCTGCTTATCTCTGCATTAGCTAATTCCGTTGGGCCCAACCCACAAACGACTTCGAGGAGGACTCTAATGGGGACAGGAATATTTTGTCAATACGAGGAAATCACGACGACTTCCTTGGGGAAAATACTTTGGTCAAACATCTGAACACAACTCACATACTCTGTCTATCACGGGAGAATCATCTATTTGGATACCGGAAAGTTCATCCGTCTGCTTCATACGGGAACACACATCCGCCTGGTTCATATAGGAAAAAGTCATCTGCCTGCTTCATGCGGGAAAATCCATCTGCCTGATTCTTACAGGAACATTCATCCGCCTGCTTCATACAGGAAAACACATCTACCTGATTCTTATAGGAAAGTTCATCTGCCTGCTTCATACGGGAAAACACATCTGCCTGATTCTTACAGGAAAGTTCATCTGCCTGCTTCATACGGGAAAACACATCTGCCTGATTCTTACAGGAACATTCATCCGCCTGCTTCATACGGGAAAACACATCTGCCTGATTCTTACAGGAACATTCATCCGCCTGCTTCATACGGGAAAACATATCTGCCTGATTCTTACAGGAAAATTCATCTGCCTGCTTCATATGGGAAAGTTAACTTGGATATAGCTTCTTTGCCTATTCTTTGCAGTAGCTAACTCTACTGGGGATATTCTGAAAATAACTGCCCGACACCCGTTTCGACAACAAGTGACCACTTCTGAAATCTTGATTCATGAAACCCTGAAATGCTGCCGCGACAGCAAACATGAAGAAAAACACTCCGCTGGTCGGATAAGAGAAACATCAGCCAGTAACTCTGTGGGGAATAATAACAAGAACTGCATCATCACATGTCTCACGGAGAGACCTCGATCGTCTGGTAATAGATCTGAGCTGTAACTTCATACTCCTGCTGAGAAACACACCTGAAAGCAAAAGGTTAACCAACCTGATTTATGTTTCAAAATGCGTATGTTTGACAATGGCGTAATGCTCCATACGGCATGGAAATGCTACACGTTTTTTTGGGTAGATGCAAATATGATAATATATGCAAATGCAGGTTCAGGCTGCTGGGGAAGCTCTGATAAGCTTGCTTCAACACGGCTGTTGAGGACAAATATCACCTTGTTGGGGAGGAACGGGTATCACAAAGTATTCCGGCAAAATAAATGCCGGAAACACAACCAACTCTGTCGAGGAGAGATTAAACATCGGTTTTCGCTGGGAGGAAAGAATAACACCTGCTGGGAAGATTAACTCATCTGGGGGAGAAGCGACCCTTATGGGAGACAACTGTCTGGGTACAGTTTACAAACTCGGAGCTAACACTCCGATGGGGATAATCATCCTGACAAAGGCATGACAACCTGTGAGGAGAAAGAAAACCATCTTCCATGGGGATAGCCCTTCTGAACCAACTGAGGCTTGGTTAAACACTGTGGGAACCTCCCATGCTGGGGATTGATCCGGCACATATCCGACTCACTGGGGAGCGCAACCTCTGCAGGGGATACTGATTTCAAATTGCTGGGGATGTCCTGTGGACAACTTCCCCGAGGACACTCTTCTGGGGAAAATGATTCCCTCCTTCGGGAAGGGATAGACGTCATTTCAAATCTCGGAGATAAGCTACGACTAGCTAAGGAATGATGTCAACTGGAATCAGGCTCTGTCGCCCAGTGATTTGGCTGGGGAATACAATCCCTAACTGTTTACTCCAAAGGTAAGAACCCTGCAAAACATAAACGAGACAAAACAAGCCTACACAACAGGACCTATCTGGGTTAGCATCCGCGACATTACTTCAGTCAATTCGAAGTTTTATCAATTATTGGCAAGGGCCAACAAGATTATGCAGGTGCAAGTTTATCAAAAACATCGGCGTCTTTCACAAACAAAACAGTAAAGAACAAGCATCAAGTACTGAATAACATATTTTATTGATAACGAGCCTCTGAATAGGTAGAGTTTTGTACACTGGATGCAACTCCTGAAAAGAGGAAGTTACGCACACACACATACATATATGCACAAAAAGCATAAAGAAAAATACAAAACAATATTTGTATACATGTCGGCGACGTGGTACAGACAAACACCATGAGCTGATCCTCCTATGACTCACCTGACTCTGCGCTTTCCCGGCACTCTATCTTCGGAAGAAATTGTTTTTTAGGATAGACGGCCTCCAGGTACCTTCAAACCACTAAGCAATGCTGTATCAAATCCGGACCGCAGTCATTTGCTTTTTCAATCCCTAACTTTTGCGTGAATCGCCCTTTGCGGGTTTTCAATTCACCGGGATACCCTTTTTTGCCGAAGTCGCCCTTTTCAGGTTTTTCGACTTCGCGGGTGTACATCTTTTCAATTTTATCCCTAACTTTTGCCCGAACCTTTTATTCATTTTTTACGGTTCGCCAGGATGCCCCATTTTTACCTGGACTCTCTTTTTACTGTCCAGCGGGTCACTTTCAAGCAAAGTATTTTTTAACTGCGTCTGAATTCACAAGAGACGTAAAGTCTTCACCAACCATGGTAGATAGTAGCAAGGCTCCTCCAGAGAAGACTTTTCTGACAACGTAGGGACCTTCGTAATTAGGGGTCCACTTGCCCCTGTGATCTGTTTGTGGTGGGATAATCTTTTTCAAAACAAGATCGCCCGTCTGAAAGCTTCGAGGGTGTACCTTCTTGTCGTAAGCTTTCTTCATCCGGCTCTGGTATAACCGACCGTATGCTAGAGAAGTCAGCCTCTTCTCATCCATTAAACTGAGCTGATTCAGTCTATCTTTCACCCATTCTGCCTTGTCAAGTTGGACATCTCGTAAAACCCTCAGGGAAGGGATCTCGACCTCTAACGGTAACACTGCCTCCATCCCATATACCAATGAGAAAGGGGTTGCCCCGGTTGATGTGCGCACCGTCGTACGATAACCGTGCAAAGTGAAAGGTAGCATCTCGTGCCAATCCTTGTATGTCACAACCATCTTCTGAACAATCTTCTTTGTGTTCTTATTGGCTGCTTCAACAGCGCCATTCATCTTGGGTCGGTAAGGAAAGGAGTTGTGATGCTCAATATTAAAATTCTGACACAGCTCTTTCATCATTTTGTTATTCAAATTCGAACCGTTATCGGTGATAATTCGCTCAGGGATTCCATATCTGCAGATAATATCTCGTTTGATGAATCTGGCGACCACTTGTTTGGTGACATTGGCATATGATGCGGCCTCCACCCATTTGGTGAAGTAATCAATTGCTACCAAAATGAACCGGTGTCCATTGGATGACGTAGGCTCGATCTTTCCAATCATATCAATTCCCCACATCGAGAAGGGCCACGGTGATGACATCACATTCAGAGGACTTGGAGGCACATGGATTTTGTCCGCATAAATCTGGCATTTATGACACCTCTTTGTAAACTTGAAACAGTCTGTTTCCATAGTTAACCAATAGTAACCTGCCCGCAACAATTTTCTCGTCATAGCATGCCCACCAGCATGTGTACCAAATGTACCCTCATGTATTTCTTTCATGAGCAACTTCGCCTCTTTCTCGTCTACACAACGTAGCAACACCAAGTCGTGGTTTCTTTTGTACAGGACACCGTCAGGATTCAGATAGAAATTGCCAGCCAATCTCCTGAGAGTCTTCTGATCTCGACTGGATGCCCCAGCCGGATACTCCTTGTTCTTTAGGAAATTCTGGATGTCAAAGTATCAGGGTTGACCATCGGGAGCCTCGTCGATGGCAAATATGAATGCAGGCCTATCGAGCCGAGAGATAACAATCCGGGGAGCCTCGTTCCAGAAGTTAACTTTATACATTGAAGACAATGTCGCCAGGGCGTCAGCCATTTGATTTTCTTCTCGCGGCACATGATGCAATTCCACCTTGTCAAAGAAAGGCAACAATCTCCGTGCATAGTTCATATATGGTATCAAATTGGGCTGACGTGTCTCCCATTCTCCTTTAATCTGATTCACCACTAGAGCTGAGTCTCCGTATACATCCAGATGTTTGATTCGCAAATCAACGGCTTCTTCCAGACCCATGATGCAAGCCTCGTATTCAGCCTCATTATTGGTAACGGGAAAGGTCAATCGGGCAGTAAAGGGGATGTGCGACCCCTGAGGAGTAGTAATAATTGCACCTATTCCGCTACCATAGGAATTTACAGCTCCGTCAAATATCAACTGCCATTTGGAACCCAACTCTGGTCCTTCATCTGGCAACGGTTCTTCACAATCTTTCATTTTCAGGTACATGATATCCTCGTCAGGAAAATCAAACCTCATTGACTGGTAGTCCTCAACAGGCTGCTCTGCAAGGTACTCTGATAGAACGCTACCTTTAATAGCCTTTTGCGAGACATATTGGATATCGTATTCGGTTAAAACCATCTGCCATCGGGCAATTCTTCCGGAGAGTGCTTGCTTTTCCAACACGTATTTGATTGGATCCATCTTTGAAATTAGCATGGTTGTATGATTCAGCATGTATTGCCTCAAACGTTTGGCGGCCCAGGCTAGCGCACAACACGTTTTCTCGAGCATTGAGTATCTGGACTCACAGTCAGTAAACTTCTTACTCAAATAGTAGATCGTGTTGCACCCCAAAATTTGCCCTCACAATACAAGACTTTGTGTTCCAAGAAGGTTCACAAGGTTCACAAAATTCACAATTGGTCAGAAGAGTTGACAATTCCCTCAGACAATGCACCTCCTAAGCAGTGCATCCAAAACTAGGGTTTTGACTTTAATCAGGCTAAATGGACTTCCAAGACTTCAAGTGAGCTTCATAACATCTTATATGTGTATAAGAACCCCCATGTCAAGTTTCAAGACTTTTCTCAAAAGTTTGCTCAGTCAGATGATCAGATAAGTCAAAAGCAGTCAATGCAGTTAAAAGGTCAAACTGAGGTCAACTGTGGTCAAACCAAAGTCAAACTTCATGATTTTTTTTTTTGCCAACATCAAAGAGAGGTTGGGTGAGAAATATTATCATAATAACTGTAATACCCTAAATTTTGCCCTAAGATTTGTCGTCGCATTTCATTGCATTTAATCAATTACTAACAAATTTGTGTAGTCGTTTGACTTTTGCAGGTAAATATCATATGGCATGCATTTTTTTTCTAAAAAGTAAAAATGGCACAATTGGCAAGAGGACATGTGTAAGGAGTTATGAGTGTGAGAGGTTGAGAGTTCGAATCTCACCTTTGTCATTTTTTTTGTTTTTTATTATTTTTACTCTAAATTTTTCTATCTTTCATTAAAAAAATAACAAAAATAGTTTTTTATTATTATTTAATTATTATTTTCGTATTTTAATTAAATCATTTTTTAAAATATTATTTTTTTCACTTTTTTCTAAATTATTCATAAAAATATCCAAAAAATCATAAAATAAAAAATATTGAAAAAAATTTTGTTCTTTTTATAATATTTTTTATTTTAGGAATCAATAGGATTATTAGTTTTTATTTTAAGTTTATTTTAATTATTTTAAATTATTTAAATTTTATTTTTTCTTAACTAATTATTTAGTTTGGGCTTTAAAATGGGCTTTAGGGACATTATTGACAATTTGGTGTTAACCCTAATTTGTTCCCTATATATACATGTGTTGCCTTGTTGGAAAAGAGGGAGAGAAGGAAAAAAACCTAAGAGGAGTGAGTGCCGTTTGCCGTTATTTAGTTTTCTTCTTCATCCATTACTATTGTTTCTTTTTCTTCATCGTTTACCGTTATTTCTTTTCCTTCATCTATTACTGTTGTTTCTTTTTCTTCATCTTTTACCGTTATTTCTTTTTTTTTTTTTTTCATCTATTACCGTTATTTCTTTTTCTTTATCTATTACTGTTACGTTTATATATATATATATAATTTTTAAATTGTTAGAGTTTATATATATAAGATTTTTGATCGAATTATGTCGATACGATGTTTGCACATTTGTGTGCATAACGCGTGACATTTGTGTTAGTTCGATCTGGTTGCGATGATCGCATTTTTGTGTGAGCAATAATACTATTTTTTGCTTAATTTCTTTTTCTTTGCGATAAATTTTGTTTCGTCCGATTTAGATCTGGTTGCGATGAGCGCATTTCTGCGTTAGCAACATTGTTGGGTTATTTGGCACATTTAAAATTCATTATTGCTTTATTATTATTATTATTATTATTATTATTATTATTATTATTATTATTATTATTATTATTATTATTATCATTATTTATTATTATTATCATTATTATCATTATTATTACCATTATTATTATTATTGTTATCATTAATTTATTAAAATTTGTTATAATATAAAAATCTGTTTTTTTAAAATAAATAACATTAACATCTTTTCCAAATTAATATGAAAACCTATTATTTTTAAGAAAAACTTTTTTAGATAAATTTAAAATAATAACTAAAATCTTTTTTTTAAAATAATAACTAGAACCGTTATTTATTTTATTTTATTATTGTTCAATTCAAATTTCATTATCATATTGTATCTGCTCCTCTCATGTAACCTCGCGAACTTAACAATCGCTCTTTAAATTCTGCCTTTAAATTTCTGCTTGCATGGTTTAAATTATGACATTATCTCTCTGTTTGCATGATTCAATTATCTCACGCGTTTACTATTATTTCTGTCGCATTGCACACATCCGAAGGTTAGGTCTAACTGTTTGGCCGCCGCGCCAATAGTCCGTAAAACTTCACACATTCAATTTCAAATCCTCAAAACTACAAACTACAAACCCTAATTTTCACAAATGCCTCGCCGCAGGCAAAATTACAATTTTACCCTTAGCATTAGGTCAAAGAGCCGCCGCGCTCATTTTAGGGTTTCCCGCCGTGGAATCCCTAATTTAATCCTAATTACAACTTAACAATTCAACGTAGAGATTTGGAGTTTCTACACTCCGCGTAAGCGTGTCCTTAAGATGCGTTTATTCCCCTTGAGACCTTGACCACAGTCAAGGAGTTTCTAACCTCCCTATTGAGGGGAACTACGATTACTCTGATTCCACTCCCGTAAGGATACGTAGGCACAAGATGCGATGTCTTGCCGAGTAAACTTAGAATTAACCCCCTTTATTATTTATTATTGCTTATTTATATTTTATTTATCTTTGCTATTTAATTATTTTGCTTATTATTTTGTAATTGTTTCTTGGAAGTAAAGTTGTTTAATTATTTAATTATTATTATGGTTAGTAATTAGGGAGTGTAACAACATGTATGTAATATTAAAATAAATTTAGATCACTTTTAAATAAAGATAATTAAAATAAACACGTCACACACGTAAGTCGATTTTAATCGCCGTCTCACTTCCTAAGGATATCCCTCAAGTTGCCTATGAATATTGGTTAAGTAGGGTGTATAAAGCAAGTCCCTCAAAAAGAAAATCATCAAAGTCCCTTATGGTTGCCTTTACGAATCGAGTCCCTTTCGAAAAATGATGATAGTCCCTCCAGTTTGCTTATTACACCCCACAATGGCCTTCAAAAATCCAATTGTCCCTCACATGTCCCTTAACATCCAAAGTAAGGACTACCTACTCCATTATAGTAGGGATAGTCTTACTAAAGAAAAGAATAAAGAATAAGAAAGACCTTAAAACATTAGGGTAGGCTACTCCTAGATACTTGCTCACTTCAAAACTGTTTCACACTTAAACAAATTTTCAACAAGTTTTCAAACAAGTTCTTAACACATCCTTACATGGATTATTTATTAACTATTCTGAAAATTTTCTATTCACACACTACACTTTCAAAACAATTCAAAAGTGAGCTTAAGTACCTAAGAGCCCATGGATAACCATGGATGAAAAGGGTGCTAACACCTTCCCTTTTCATAACCTACCCCCCGGACCCAAAATATTCTCTAAGGTCTTTCCTGTTCTTTTATAACCTTTCCTTATGGATAAAATAAAAGTCGGTGGCGACTCTTGCTATCCGCAACATTGTTTAAAGTCAGTTCTCCCACCGTGTTACAGAACTGGCGACTCTGCTGGGGATCTATTTAAGAGGGGTACCCTTAGGAATTAAGATCACTTTAAATTGTTTGCCTTGTTTGCTTTACTATTATATTGTTGGGGTGCTCTTATGTGTGAAAGGTCCTAACCCGGATCTAGTGTACCTTAGGTAAATGGCAATAGACCAAGGAAACTGTACGACGTATATCGATACGGTTGATCTGGTGGCCATAGTTAGTGCGACTTCTTGGTTGGTGCTTATATTCCTTAAGTCAAGTTGAGGATAATACTGAGGCTGCCATATGTTGTCAATGCACTAACTGACTTTTAGAACCCTAGTTAACTCATCTTGGCCTTTAGAAAGTAGTGAGGTAACCGGCTTTGGTGCAGACTGAAGTCGGTTGACACTCGATACTACGCTCATTGAGATCTTAAACGTGGAGGGTTTTGGTTGGCAAGTAAGTTGCCTTCTGAACAACCACCCTTGTGAAGGATCAATGATATTGAGATCCCTTAGAACCTGGTTACTTTTGTAGGACAGGATGAACCATCTAACTTCAGGGGAGGGTACTTGCCTTTGAACCTCATGCAAGCCTTTAAACCTAGGGCTATGGTGTGACTTGTTTGTGTGTGCCACATGTTTGTGATTGAGCATGACATCATGACATCATCATGCATCATAAGCATATCATTTTCCCTAACCATTTCAAGGACCAAAGGATTTATCTTTGTTCTTTGTTGCAGGTCATGGCTTCTGCTCGTAGAAACACCATCAGGATCAACTTTGTAGGGATACCTGCTAAGCTCAAGGAGTTGGTTTCCCTAGTGCCTGATCATTCCCAGTTCAACAAGAGACATGGTCACTTATTGGATCTAGTTACTTCAGGGTTCAGTGAAGCCATAATGAGTGTGCTGTTTCAGTTCTTTGACCCTAAGCACCATTGCCTTACATTTCCTGATTATCAGCTGGTTCCAACCATGGAGGAGTTCTCTAAACTTCTGGGTATACCTGTTCTTGATCAGAAGCCATTCACAGGCTTAGAGAAGGAGCTTAAACCAGAAGTTATTGCTGCAGCTCTACATCTGAAGAAGTCTGACATTGTTCTAGAGACGAGAAGTGGAGTTAAAGGTATTCTTGCCAAGGTATTAGTGGATAAAGCTCAAATGTTCTTGAAGGCTATGAGCTACGATGCTTTTGAGGAGATCTTAGCCTTCTTGACTTATGGCTTAGTGTTTTTCCCCAATCCTGATCAGTTCATAGACGTTCATGCCATCAACATATTCCTGAGTCACAATCCAGTGCCTACCTTACTTGGAGACATCCTACATTCTCTTCACACCCGTACTACAAGGGCAAGAGGAACTTTGATGTGCTGCATACCTTTACTTTCTAGGTGGTTTATTTCTCACCTTCCTCGCTCAGTAATGAAGAATGAGCAAGGGTTCAGATGGTCCAAGAGGATCATGTCACTTTCTCACTCAGACATCCATTGGTGCTCCAGATCTATGGAGAATGTCACCATCATTGACCGTTGTGGGGAGTTTCCTAATGTGCCACTTCTAGGCATAAGAGGAGGCATCACCTACAACCCATCTCTAGCTTTACGACAGTTTGGTTACGCCCGGAGCGATGGTCCACATGACATGTTGATTCAGGGCATTGTGTTTGATTACGACAACGATCTTCAGGGTTACCGTCAGAGATTCATCCGAGCTTGGGGAAAGGCAAACAGGATTGACAGCAAGACACTGGAGCCTAAGTACACTATTCCTATGGAGGCTTATCTCAGATGGGTACGATCTCGTGCTCAGACACTCATGATGCCATATCCTGCCGTCCTACCAGTTACCATGGAACCTGTTGCTGAAGGAGACACAGCTTATACCATCCTTCACCCAGACATGCCTACTGATATGGAAGACTTGCAGAGATCATGGATCCAACTGAAAGAGCAAAGGGATACTTTCGAGGCTCATTACAAAGCAAGCCAAGCAAGGATCCTAGAGCTAACAAAGCTACTTCATGAGGAACGAAACCTCAACTCATACCTCAACACAAAGAGGAAACGTCCATGGGAGACTTAAAACCCCATCTTTTGTACTTATTTTGTTTTCATTTTTGTAAGCCTAAAAGGCAAAACAAGTTATTACTAATAAAAAGTTACTTTCTTGTTTGTTTGAGCAAATTTAAATCCTGCGGTCCTTGAAAACATTGCATATGCATTCCCATATCATTGCATCACAGGTTTATAATTGTGCACAGGTTTCTCATCTTCTCGCTGTTTATTTCAGCAATGGCTCTTGAACAATCAGTTAAGGATCTCCAGGCACAGAATGCACAGTTCCAAGAGCTGATCCTGAACCTATCCAAGGGGCAGGATGAATTGAAGACACTGCTGGCCAAGAAGACTAAGAAGGCTAGAAGGTCTGCTGGGTTGCTCAACATGGGAAGAAGGTTCAAAGGTCCTGTCAAGACCAAGGAACATGTTGAAGACCATGAATCTGAAGAATCTGAGCAGGAGAGAGGCAGTCTCCACAACACTATGGGGGACTCTGATTCTGAGGCTAACTACTACCATGAGCCTAACGAAGACAAATTCAAGATGATGGTGGATAGAATGGATGCTATGGAATTACAGAAATCATCTGGGCTGGATTTTGAGGATTTGAGCTTGATATCTGGGGTGGTCATACCCATTGGGTTCAAAGTTCCTACATTTGTTGTCTATGATGGGGTCTCTTGTCCCAAATTGCATCTGAGGTCTTATGTCAGAAGAATTCAACCCCACACTGCTGATAAAAAGTTGTGGATCCATTTCTTTCAAGAGAGTTTATCTGGAGCTCAGCTAGAGTGGTATTATCAGTTGGAGAGTGTCAACATCAGAGATTGGAATGACCTTGCTGAAGCTTTCTACAAGCAGTATCAATACAATGCTGACTTAGCCCCCACTCGCATGCAGCTTCAAAGCATGTCTATGGGTGCCAAAGAAAGCTTTAAGGAGTATGCTCAAAAGTGGAGAGACTTAGCTGGAAGAGTTCAACCCCCTTTGACTGATAGGGAGTTGGTTGATATGTTCATGTGTACGCTGAATGGTCCGTTTTACAGTCATCTCATTGGAAGCTCATCATCTGGCTTCACTGAGTTGATCATGACAGGAGAGCGAGTAGAGAATGGTATCAAGAGTGGTAAGATCCAAGTGGGCACTTCTTCATCAGGTGCTGCAAAGAAGCCTCCCACTGGGAAGAAAGAATCTAATGTTGTGTATGGTCAGCCTGATCGTAACAGAAGGCATCAGTCTGTTAGTGCAGTTCATATTTCAAATCCAACTCCTGCAACAACAGAGCAGCCTCAAGGCAACCAACAGAGGGCTAGAAGACAGTTCACGAAGATCAACATGTCAATGGCTCAGACATTGCAACACTTGTTGAAGGCTGAACTTATTACCCTGAGGGAGGCTCCTCAGAATCCCAATGTTACCTCTCCCAAGTACAATCCCAATGCACGATGTGCATATCATTCAAACTGTCCAGGACATGATACTAATAACTGCTGGGTCTTGAAGAACAAAATTCAGGATATGATTGATGCTGGAGAAATTGAGTTTGATCCACCAGGTACTCCAAATGTGATTACAGCTCCAATGCCAAATCACGAGAAGACTGTCGACGCCATTGATGAAGATATTGATGAAGATCTGCATGTCTATTCAGTTATGGAGTTGAGCACACCATTGTCTGTTATCAAAAAGAGGTTAGTACAAGCTGGGATCTTTCCAGGTTGTCATGAAGATTGTCTATATTGTACCTATAAGCCGGATAGTTGCTTCATTTTGAGAGATGGGATTCAACGTCTCATGGATAAATATACTATAGTGTTTGAAAGAAGACCAGCATCTGTAGAAAGTATGGTGGATCATCTGACTCAGGGTAAGAAGATTGAAGAGGTTGACATGGTTGACAAAGTACCACTAAGAATCACTTCAAAGGGTCCCATTAAAATCACTCATCAGGGCCCAATCAAGATTACTGCTGAAGGTCCTGTGAAAGTTGTCGCTGAAGCCAGAGTAGCTCCTCTGATCATTACCACTCCTGGTCCTATTCCTTATACATCTGACAAAGCTGTGCCTTGGCACTATGGGTCTGATGTTTACATCCATGGTGTCAAGCAGGAGCCTTTACCTGATATGCCTGTTGACATTGATAATATTGCTGGATCTAGCAAGATCACTCGTAGTGGAAGAGTCTTCTCTCCTTCAGTTGCTTCTAAGAGTGCAGTTACTCCTGCTGTTACTTCCACCACTGATGCTCGGGGCAAGGGTCCTGTTATTGAGCCTGTATCTACTGATGTGCCAGCTGCTGATGACCTCTCTAAGCAGATGGAAGAAGTATTGAAAATCATTCGCAAGAGTGATTATGATATTGTTGGTCAGCTGGGGCATACTCCCTCAAAGATTTCTATGCTCTCCCTGTTATTATGTTCTGAGGCTCATGCCAAGTCATTGATCAAGTTTCTAAAGATGGCTCATGTACCCAGTGCAATTTCTGTGGACCAGTTTGAGAATTGTGTTGCGCACCTGACCTATGACAACGGGTTAGGATTTTCTGATGCTGACTTGACCCCTGCCAAGAGGGATCATAACAGGGCCCTGCATATTTCAATTGAATGCAGGGGCACTACTCTGTC
The DNA here is from genome assembly GCA_963859935.3 of Lathyrus sativus. NCBI lineage: Eukaryota > Viridiplantae > Streptophyta > Magnoliopsida > Fabales > Fabaceae > Lathyrus > Lathyrus sativus. The sequence continues at coordinate 440,302,802 of OZ012738.1, read as the reverse complement.
TCATGTGCTGATAGACAATGGTTCCTCTCTGAATGTGTTGCCTAAGGAAGTCCTGAACAAGCTGAGTCCTAAAGATACGGTATTGAAGCCCAGTAATATTGTGGTAAAGGCTTTTGATGGTTCTAGAAGAGTAGTGCATGGGGAAATTGATCTTCCAATCAAGGTTGGATCTCAGGTGTTTACCGCTACATTCTATGTGATGGATATTCGTCCTTCGTACTCATGTCTGCTTGGTCGTCTCTGGATCCATGGGGCAGGTGCTGTGACCTCCACATTACATCAAAAGTTGAGATATCCGGTGAATGGAAAAGTTGTTACTGTCTTTGGAGAGGAAGAATACTTTGTCAGCCATGTAAACACTTTCAAGTATCTGGAAGTAGAAGGTGAATACATTGAAACTCCATGTCAGTCATTTGAAGTGGTTCCCTGGGCTGTTAAGGATTGTGTGACTCCTCCTGCTGTGAAGAAGGTTCCTGTGGTCATCAGAAACCCTCCAACAATGGCAATGGCCTCCCTCAATGATGCAAAAGCTGTGGTGGAAGAAGGTGGTTGTACTATTTGGGGTCAGCTTCCTGATATTCCATACAAGTCTGACAAGTTTGGTTTGGGTTTCACTGCAGAGTCCCAGAAGGCTGTTCGTCGTGCTCGTGCTGTTCGTATCACCAATCAAGAGGTTATCAATGCCGTGGGAGATCAAGATGAAGACTACAACTTGGAGGCATGGATTTTTCCTACTGTGGGTGCTGGACTCAATAATTGGAAAGCTGAAGATGTTATCCCTATCTCCTTTAGTCAGGAGTAAATACTATTACTGTGTTATGTTTTTAAATTTGTAATTTCTGGAACAATTAAAACTTTCAAGCCATGTGCCTTACCCGGGGCACAATGGTGTGCTTGTTACGGGTTGTCATTTCATTTGCATACTTCATTCAATAAAATCAGTGGACGTTTCGTTTTCGTAAATATTGTGTTCCTTGTCTTTCTTTTTCTTTTATTTTTGCTTTATCAGCTATGTGTTCTTACACACACCCACGTCACTAAAATGCAGATCCTCATCCACTCTGGATCCAGTTGATAACAGTTCTACTATTGCCAATTACAATTTCGAGAATCCGATCTATCAAACTGAAGACGGAAACGAGGACGATTGTGAAATACCTGTAGAGCTTGCTAGGTTGTTACAACAAGAAGAGAAAGCTATACAGCCACATGAAGAGCCAGTCGAAGTTGTGAATCTGGGAACTGAAGAAAACAGAAAAGAGGTCAAGATAGGGGCTGATTTAGAGGACAGTGTCAAGAGCAGGTTGGTTCAGATGCTACGTGACTATGTGGAGATCTTTGCTTGGTCTTATGAAGATATGCCAGGGTTGGATACGGACATTGTGGTTCACCGTTTGCCAGTGAAAGAAGATTGTCGTCCAAAGAAGCAGAAGGTTCGTCGTATGCGTCCTGAAATGTCAGAAAAGATCAAAGCAGAGGTAATGAAACAGTTCAATGCAGGGTTCTTGGCCGTAACTTCTTATCCTCAGTGGGTTGCAAATGTGGTACCAGTTCCTAAGAAAGATGGTAAGGTACGTATGTGTGTAGACTACAGAGATCTGAACAAGGCTAGCCCTAAAGATGACTTTCCACTTCCTCATATTGATATTCTGGTAGACAACACTGCTCAGCATAAGGTATTCTCTTTTATGGATGGTTTCTCTGGTTACAATCAAATCAAGATGGCACCTGAAGATATGGAGAAGACTACATTTGTGACACAGTGGGGCACCTTTTGCTATAAGGTAATGCCATTTGGTTTGAAGAATGCAGGGGCAACATATCAGCGTGCCATGGTGGCTTTGTTTCATGATATGATTCATCATGAGATAGAGGTATATGTGGATGATATGATAGCCAGGTCTCGGAATGAAGAACAACATCTTGATCATCTGCACAAGTTGTTTGAGAGGTTGAAGAAATACAGGTTGAGATTAAATCCAAACAAGTGTACTTTTGGAGTTAGATCTGGAAAGCTCCTGGGTTTCATTGTCAGTGGAAAAGGTATTGAAGTGGATCCTGCAAAAGTGAAAGCTATACGAGAGATGCCAGCTCCCCGTACTGAGAAGGAGGTTAGAGGTTTCTTGGGACGATTGAACTACATTGCAAGATTTATTTCCCAATTAACTACCATCTGTGAGCCAATCTTCAAGTTGTTGAAGAAAGATCAGGTGATGGAATGGAATGATGAGTGCCAGACTGCCTTTGATGAAATCAAGAGATATTTGCTAGAACCTCCAATTTTAATGCCACCAGTTGATGGAAGACCCTTGATTATGTATTTAACAGTATTAGACAACTCAATGGGGTGTGTATTGGGGCAACATGACGAGTCTGGTCGAAAAGAGCAGGCAATATACTACCTTAGCAAAAAGTTTACCGACTGTGAAACAAGATACTCACTGCTCGAGAAAACTTGCTGCGCTTTGGCATGGGCTGCTCGCCGACTAAGACAGTATATGTTGACCCATACTACCTTGTTGATTTCGAAGATGGATCCAATCAAGTACATATTTGAGAAACCTGCTCTCTCCGGAAGAATTGCAAGATGGCAAATGATCTTGACGGAATATGATATACAGTATACTACTCAGAAGGCCATTAAGGGGAGTGTTGTTGCTGATCATTTGGCTCATCAAGCAGTAGATGATTACCAGTCAATGAATTTTGAGTTCCCTGATGAAGACATTATGTCTGTTACCAAAGAACCTGGACAATATGACGGACCTGAACAAGGATCCCGATGGACTATGGTTTTTGATGGTGCCTCCAATGCACATGGTAATGGTGTTGGTGTTGTGATTAGTTCCCCTAAAGGTTGTCATACCCCGATTACTGCCAGACTTTGTTTCTATTGTACCAATAACATGGCTGAGTATGAGGCATGTATCATGGGTATGCAAGTTGCTATTGATATGAAGATTCAGTTCCTTGAGGTGTATGGAGATTCAGCTCTGGTAGTAAGTCAGATTAAAGGAGATTGGGATACAAAGCATGATAATCTCATTCCTTACAGAGAACATGTGTTGTCTTTGATCCCACATTTCAAAGAGATTACTTTTGGACATATTCCACGAAGAGAGAATCAGTTGGCAGACGCATTGGCCACCATGGCATCTATGTTTGAGATAAGCTGGGATGATGAAGCTCCCAAGATTACCATTGATAGATTTGAGAAGCCTGCATACTGCAATGAGATTGACACTGAAGGGGCAAGTGGACTCCAACATATGAGGGACCATTTGTAGTCAAGACAGTGTTCTCAGGAGGTGCCATGATACTGACTACAATGGATGGTGAAGACTTCCCACAACCTGTAAACGCAGACATAGTTAAAAAATACTACGCATAAAAAGAGACCCGCTAGGTTGACAGGCCTAGGCAAAAATAAGGGCATCCCGGCAAACCAAAAGGGTTTGGGCAAAAATTAGGGATATATATATAAAAAGATGTACACCCGACAAGTCGAAAACCTGAAAAGGCGGCTTGGGCAAAAAAGGGTATCCCGGTGGATTGAAAACCTGAAAGGGCAATCCAGGCAAAAGTTAGGGATTAAAGCGTATGACTATGTCTCGTTTGGATCACTCATGAAACTGCAACCAGTTGTACTACTTACTCAAGCTCAAACAGATAAAGCTCAATCCAATCGTTTCCGTCTCAACAGCAAGAAGATGAGATACTTGAGTGGCAATAGTAGAATTGAAACTCAATAGGATTATTTCCCACATAGCTGATTCTTTTTGTAAAACTTCATGACAAAATTCTCTTACTAGGGTTTATGTCTCCTTGTACAAACTTACCCGTGTATGGGTCACTTTTGATATAAATAAATTCCATCTTTTGAATCCAGATTCACTTTTACCCTATTTACATAAGCGAAACGTCCATTGGTTGTGTTTGAATGTATGTATGCCTTTGAATATGATTGATGTTTACCAGAAACGCATGTATGCTTTCAATATGATTGATGTTTACCAGAAATGCATGAAAATGCAGTAATAGTATTTACTATGAACGAAGACGGGATGTTATACTTATCCTACTATCAAACGAAAACGAAGGTTATCTATACCCTTGTTATCCCCAACAACGGGAGGTTATCTATACCTTGTTATCCCCAGCAGACGGAGGGTTATATATTCTTCAACAACGAATCGGGATTTATTTTCCTTGGCCAGCAGTTGTTATACAAGGATATCCAGACACTTCCAGCAGTGTCATAGCATACATACATCATTTACATCATACCATAACATATATGTCTATAGTACATTACCTAAGTGCATCATGTCATACATGCATACATAAAGCATAAACTAATGTTGTTATACAAAATGCTACCTTGTTTTCAGGTTAATTATCCAACAAACAAGCTTATGATCTTTGGGAATGCTTTATTGTAACCTCAGGGTTACTTTATCCTCCTGATGAGCTTCTTATTACTTTGGGACTGCTTTATTGTAACCTCAGGGTTATTTTATCCTCCTGATAGCCTCTCATGACTTCAAGACTGCTTTAGAGTTACTGATTGCTCTATCCTCCTGAAATCATCCTATTACTTCAAGACTGCTTTAGAGCTATTCATTGCTCTATCCTCATGAGGTCATATTACTACTTCAAGACTGCTTTAGAGCTATTCATTGCTCTATCCTCCTGAAGCCATCTAATTATTTCAAGACTGCTTTAGAGTTATCCATTGCTCTATCCTCCTGAAATTACATTATTATTTCAAGACTGCTTTAGAGCTATCCATTGCTCTATCCTCCTGAAATCATTACTTCAAGACTGCTTTAGAGCTATTGATTGCTCTATCCTCCTGAAGACATATCACATTATTACTTCAAGACTGCTTTAGAGCTATTGATTGCTCTATCCTCCTGAAGACATATCACATTATTACTTCAAGACTGCTTTAGAGCTATTGATTGCTCTATCCTCCTGAAGCCATTATTACTTCAAGACTGCTTTAGAGCTATTGATTGCTCTATCCTTCTGAAGACATATCACATTATTATTTCAAGACTGCTTTAGAGCCATTCATTGTTCTATCCTCCTGAAATCATATCATTGCTTCAAGACTGCTTTAGGGTTATCACTATTGATTGCTCTATCCTCATGAAGACATGCTGCTACATCATTATTATTCCAGACTCCTGACAGTTCTCATTATACTACTGAAGAACTTTCCCCTAGTGGCATCTTTAAGCCCACTCAATCATGTTCAACCAACCATCAATATCACTCCATGCACTGGTGAGTGCAAATTTTTGGGCTTTTGTGTTCAATCCCCTTCAACCTTCCAGGTTACGACTGGCAAATATACCAATCTAACCCCTCAGGTTTCAGAAAATTGAACAGGGGCAGCTGTTGCACCCCAAAATTTGCCCTCACAATACAAGACTTTGTGTTCCAAGAAGGTTCACAAGGTTCACAAAATTCACAATTGGTCAGAAGAGTTGACAATTCCCTCAGACAATGCACCTCCTAAGCAGTGCATCCAAAACTAGGGTTTTGACTTTAATCAGGCTAAATGGACTTCCAAGACTTCAAGTGAGCTTCATAACATCTTATATGTGTATAAGAACCCCCATGTCAAGTTTCAAGACTTTTCTCAAAAGTTTGCTCAGTCAGATGATCAGATAAGTCAAAAGCAGTCAATGCAGTTAAAAGGTCAAACTGAGGTCAACTGTGGTCAAACCAAAGTCAAACTTCATGATTTTTTTTTTTGCCAACATCAAAGAGAGGTTGGGTGAGAAATATTATCATAATAACTGTAATACCCCAAATTTTGCCCTAAGATTTGTCGTCGCATTTCATTGCATTTAATCAATTACTAACAAATTTGTGTAGTCGTTTGACTTTTGCAGGTAAATATCATATGGCATGCATTTTTTTTCTAAAAAGTAAAAATGGCACAATTGGCAGGAGGACATGTGTAAGGAGTTATGAGTGTGAGAGGTTGAGAGTTCGAATCTCACCTTTGTCATTTTTTTTGTTTTTTATTATTTTTACTCTAAATTTTTCTATCTTTCATTAAAAAAATAACAAAAATAGTTTTTTATTATTATTTAATTATTATTTTCGTATTTTAATTAAATCATTTTTTAAAATATTATTTTTTTCACTTTTTTCTAAATTATTCATAAAAATATCCAAAAAATCATAAAATAAAAAATATTGAAAAAAATTTTGTTCTTTTTATAATATTTTTTATTTTAGGAATCAATAGGATTATTAGTTTTTATTTTAAGTTTATTTTAATTATTTTAAATTATTTAAATTTTATTTTTTCTTAACTAATTATTTAGTTTGGGCTTTAAAATGGGCTTTAGGGACATTATTGACAATTTGGTGTTAACCCTAATTTGTTCCCTATATATACATGTGTTGCCTTGTTGGAAAAGAGGGAGAGAAGGAAAAAAACCTAAGAGGAGTGAGTGCCGTTTGCCGTTATTTAGTTTTCTTCTTCATCCATTACTATTGTTTCTTTTTCTTCATCGTTTACCGTTATTTCTTTTCCTTCATCTATTACTGTTGTTTCTTTTTCTTCATCTTTTACCGTTATTTTTTTTTTTTTTTTTTCATCTATTACCGTTATTTCTTTTTCTTTATCTATTACTGTTACGTTTATATATATATAATTTTTAAATTGTTAGAGTTTATATATATAAGATTTTTGATCGAATTATGTCGATACGATGTTTGCACATTTGTGTGCATAACGCGTGACATTTGTGTTAGTTCGATCTGGTTGCGATGATCGCATTTTTGTGTGAGCAATAATACTATTTTTTGCTTAATTTCTTTTTCTTTGCGATAAATTTTGTTTCGTCCGATTTAGATCTGGTTGCGATGAGCGCATTTCTGCGTTAGCAACATTGTTGGGTTATTTGGCACATTTAAAATTCATTATTGCTTTATTATTATTATTATTATTATTATTATTATTATTATTATTATTATTATTATTATCATTATTTGTTATTATTATCATTATTATCATTATTATTACCATTATTATTATTATTGTTATCATTAATTTATTAAAATTTGTTATAATATAAAAATCTGTTTTTTTAAAATAAATAACATTAACATCTTTTCCAAATTAATATGAAAACCTATTATTTTTAAGAAAAACTTTTTTAGATAAATTTAAAATAATAACTAAAATCTTTTTTTTAAAATAATAACTAGAACCGTTATTTATTTTATTTTATTATTGTTCAATTCAAATTTCATTATCATATTGTATCTGCTCCTCTCATGTAACCTCGCGAACTTAACAATCGCTCTTTAAATTCTGCCTTTAAATTTCTGCTTGCATGGTTTAAATTATGACATTATCTCTCTGTTTGCATGATTCAATTATCTCACGCGTTTACTATTATTTCTGTCGCATTGCACACATCCGAAGGTTAGGTCTAACTGTTTGGCCGCCGCGCCAATAGTCCGTAAAACTTCACACATTCAATTTCAAATCCTCAAAACTACAAACTACAAACCCTAATTTTCACAAATGCCTCGCCGCAGGCAAAATTACAATTTTACCCTTAGCATTAGGTCAAAGAGCCGCCGCGCTCATTTTAGGGTTTCCCGCCGTGGAATCCCTAATTTAATCCTAATTACAACTTAACAATTCAACGTAGAGATTTGGAGTTTCTACACTCCGCGTAAGCGTGTCCTTAAGATGCGTTTATTCCCCTTGAGACCTTGACCACAGTCAAGGAGTTTCTAACCTCCCTATTGAGGGGAACTACGATTACTCTGATTCCACTCCCGTAAGGATACGTAGGCACAAGATGCGATGTCTTGCCGAGTAAACTTAGAATTAACCCCCTTTATTATTTATTATTGCTTATTTATATTTTATTTATCTTTGCTATTTAATTATTTTGCTTATTATTTTGTAATTGTTTCTTGGAAGTAAAGTTGTTTAATTATTTAATTATTATTATGGTTAGTAATTAGGGAGTGTAACAACATGTATGTAATATTAAAATAAATTTAGATCACTTTTAAATAAAGATAATTAAAATAAACACGTCACACACGTAAGTCGATTTTAATCGCCGTCTCACTTCCTAAGGATATCCCTCAAGTTGCCTATGAATATTGGTTAAGTAGGGTGTATAAAGCAAGTCCCTCAAAAAGAAAATCATCAAAGTCCCTTATGGTTGCCTTTACGAATCGAGTCCCTTTCGAAAAATGATGATAGTCCCTCCAGTTTGCTTATTACACCCCACAATGGCCTTCAAAAATCCAATTGTCCCTCACATGTCCCTTAACATCCAAAGTAAGGACTACCTACTCCATTATAGTAGGGATAGTCTTACTAAAGAAAAGAATAAAGAATAAGAAAGACCTTAAAACATTAGGGTAGGCTACTCCTAGATACTTGCTCACTTCAAAACTGTTTCACACTTAAACAAATTTTCAACAAGTTTTCAAACAAGTTCTTAACACATCCTTACATGGATTATTTATTAACTATTCTGAAAATTTTCTATTCACACACTACACTTTCAAAACAATTCAAAAGTGAGCTTAAGTACCTAAGAGCCCATGGATAACCATGGATGAAAAGGGTGCTAACACCTTCCCTTTTCATAACCTACCCCCCGGACCCAAAATATTCTCTAAGGTCTTTCCTGTTCTTTTATAACCTTTCCTTATGGATAAAATAAAAGTCGGTGGCGACTCTTGCTATCCGCAACATTGTTTAAAGTCAGTTCTCCCATCGTGTTACAGATCGCATGCTCTTTACGTCCGGTCTCGTCGTGTTGACCGAGAATACAACCCATACTTTCCTCAAGAACCGTCAAATACATGATCAAAGGTCTCCCGGCCACTGGGGGTATCAAAACGGGAGGTTCCTGCAAGTATTCTTTTATCTTGTCGAACGCCTTTTGACAATCTTCATTCCAGGTCAACACCTGATCCTTTTTCAACAACTTGAATAACGGCTCGCACTTCGCAGTTAAGTGAGATATGAACCGGGCGATGTAGTTCAACCTCCCTATAAACCCGCGTACTTATTTTTCTATTTTAGGCGTAGGCATTTCCTGTATCGCTTTTATCTTTGCACGATCAACCTCTATTCCTTTTTCGCTTACAATAAACCCCAGCAGTTTACCCGATCTCACCCCGAAGGTGCACTTGTTAGGGTTCAGTCTCAACCTGAACTTCCTAAGCCTCTTAAACAATTTCAGTAGATTAACCAAATGCTCCTCCTGCGTCTGGGATTTGGCAATCATATCATCAACATAAACCTTGATCTCTTTATGCATCATGTCGTGAAAGAGAGTCGTCATAGCACGTTGGTATGTTGCCCCAGCGTTCTTCAATCCGAAGGGCATCACTTTGTAACAAAATGTTCCCAAGGGAGTAATGAAAGTAGTCTTCTCCATGTCTTCTGGCGCCATTATGATCTGATTGTAACCCGAGAAGCCATCCATGAAGGAGAATACGGAGAACTGAGCAGTGTTATCAACCAGCACATCAATGTGAGGCAGTGGAAAGTCGTCTTTCGGGCTCGCTTTGTTCAAATCACGGTAGTCTACACACATTCGCACTTTACCGTCTTTCTTCGGCACTGGCACAATATTAGCGACCCATGAGGGATATTTTGTAACAGCTAGGAAACCATCATCCCACTGTTTCTGCATTTCCTCCTTGATTTTCACGGCCATATCCGGTCTAGTTCTTCGGAGTTTCTGCTTAACAGGCGGACATTCCTCTCACAGTGGCAGACGGTGAACAACCATATCCGTATCCAACCCAGGCATATCCTCGTACGACCAAGCAAATATATCACTATACTCTTTGAGCATCTCAACCAACCTTTGCTTGATGTCGCTCTGCAGCGCAACCCCTATACGGATGTTTCTCACAACCTCTTTCGACCCCAAATTGATAATCTCAATGACTTCCTCGTGAGGCAGAATGATTCTTTCTTCTTGTTTCAATAACCAGGTCAACTCTTCTGGCACGTCGCCATCTTCGACAACCTCTTCCTCAGCCTGAAATACTGGGTGCTCAAATTCGAAGTGAGTCATAGGCGGTTCATAGATGTCATATGAAATAGTAATCCTGCAAAGGAAATGGTTAAATGCTTCAAAACACAGACAAAGCAAATAACCACATTGCCATTTTATTGTTAACAAAAACAGGAAAAACAGGGATCACAATATTTGTATATGAAAAACGCCTTTATTTCATGATTAAACAATGTAATATACATAACCAAATGGCCCTAAGCAAAATCACTATGCCCCGGGTAGGACACAGGATTATTCAACAATTAAGAAAACAAATCATTACTGTTTAGTTGTCACAGGAACAGTTTCCCGAATAGACCAATTGCAGAGACTTTGTCCTGGCACGCTTGGCTTGATCCACACGTCCATATCACAGTCGCTGTCTCCGTCTTCAGCATCAGAAACATCATTGATAGTCTCATGGCATACTCCATTTGGTGTAATTGTTATCGACCCTCTGAACTTGGGCGTTCCTGAAGAGGCTGCTGATGACGAAGGATGATATTCAAACCCGAATCTATCCATTTTTACCGGAATCTCCACCATTTGCCCCCAGCCTTTAGTCTCACCTGTCCGCACTAAAGCTTGAGCTTCCTTATAAGATGACACGGCCACATCTGGCACTTTACGTGGCACTGGAACTTTGTCTTTAATTCGCAACCCCTCGAAGGCCTGACAAGGTGTTTCGTGTATTTCGCCGTTGACCTCGACATATTTGGACGAAGACAAATGGCTAACCAGAATATCTTCCTCTCCACAAACAGTGACGACACTATCCCCAACCATATACTTCAGCTTTTGGTGCAACGTGGATGTGACAGCCCCGGTAGCATGAATCCATGGGCGCCTAAGAAGGCAACTATACGCTGGCTGGATGTCCATTATATAGAATTCAGTTTCAAATATTTCAGGCCCCACCTGCAACGGTAATGTTATTGATCCGAAAATCGACCTCCTCGTTCCATCGAACGCCCTCACCACTAAATCACTAGGCGTGCAGATAATCCCCCTGATATCCAACTTCATCATGGCTTTCTTCGGTAGCACATTCAGGGAAGATCCAGTGTCTACTAAAACATGGGACATGACCGTGCCCCGAAATTCTACTGACACATGCAATGCCATATTGTGCTCTCGCCCTCTCGGAGTCAAATCAAAGTCTGTGAAGCCCAAACTGTGCCCCGCATTGACATGCACCATCACCCCTTCTAACTGATTAATAGAAACTTCTTAAGGAACGAACGACGTGTCTAGAATCTTTAGCAAAGCGTTCCGATGGGCCTCGGAACATAACAGCAATGATAGGATGGAAATTTTTGATGGCGTTTGCTGGAGATGCTCAACGATTTTGTAATCACTTTTACGGATGAGCCTCATAAACTCCTCCGCATCTTTGAGTGACGTTTCCTTTTCATTCGACTGAGAAGGACCGCTCTCAGTTACCTTGGCTTTACCCTTGGTCAATCTTTCTGCCTCTACCTCGGGTGACGTGAAGATTCTCCCGCTTCTGGTCATACCCCCTGTTCCGACAACATTATCTACAACCCCAGCTGGTTGTCCATTGACTTCAATTTTCTCACCGTCACAATATACCTCCAATCTGTAAGTCCACGACACTGCTTTAGTATTCTCAAAAGGAATTGGTCCTGCTTTGGTAATTGTGATCGTCGGCCGCCTGGCAGGCGCTGTTATTGTTATTGTTTTCCTCGGAATCGTCACCGTCGCAACATCGTTCTGCTCATCACACAACGCCTCTACAGGCTTTTCAACCGCGGTTCGGTCAAATTGCAAGGTACCTTCATCCATCATAGCCTGAATGCCCTGCTTCAACTTATTACAACCCTCTGGCTGGGTCCAACAATCCAAGCAAAACTCGTCACATCCCGGGAATACACCCCCTTTTAACAACGTGCTTTTAATCTCACCCAACGGTGTCTTCAGCTCATTGACATCCATCACTAGATTCAAATTTTATTTTGTCAAGATGACATTTGCCCCATGATTGGGCATAGGCTGTTGTACTATATTTGGACCCACCTGTCCAAAGTTGATAGCTTTGCTGTCCAGCAAATCCTGAACTTTGTGTTTAAATGCCTGACAAGCTTCTACATCATGCCCGGGCGCTCCAGAATGGAATTCGCAATGTTTCTTAGCATCATACCCATAAGGGAGTACCGTCCCTGTAGGTGGTGCCAAAGTCCTCTTTTCAACCAAGTTCAACCCTAGCAGGGTCTGAAGGAGTTCTGCATACGTGGAAGGAGGTGCGTCGAACACTCTTTTCGGCCTCGTATTCTGTACCCTTCTCTGACCGGGATTCTGCCCTTGCTGCTGCGGTGGTTGTTGTTACTGTTGTGGCTGCCTCTACGACGGAAGCGGGATAGTAACACTAGCTATCTGTTGAGGCTGAACATACTGATTCCTTCCTCTGCCCCTGCCCCTGCCACCAAACACGACACTAGTATCACCCTGTCATCTACCACCAAATGCTTTTCTTGTACCTCCTGCTGAGGTAGACTCACCTGCTTGGAATCTTCCAACTTTAATCTCGTTCTCAATCTTCTCCCCCATAAGAATCAAATATGAGAAACTGCCCAACGACACACTAAACAATTTTTCGTAGAACATCCCCGTAAGTGTCCCAATGAACATGTCGTTCATCTCCCTTTCGATTAAAGGAGGATGCACCCTTGCTGCCATATCGCGCCACCTTTGCGCATACTCTTTAAAACTTTCACCGTTTTTCTGTGACAAACCCTGCAATTGGACCCTGTTTGGCGCCAGATCGCTGTTATATTTGTAATGCGTCACAAAAGCATCAGCCAACTGCTTCCAGGTTTTAATCTGCGTGGGCTCCAGCCCCATATACCACTCAAGCGACGACCCTGATAAGTTGTTCTGAAAGAAATGCATGAGCATCCTTTCATCATCTAAATACACAGACATCCTCCTGTAATAAGAGCGGACATGGACCTTAGGGCAGGTGTCCCCCTTGTATTTGTCAAAAGTGGGAGCCTTGAACTTCAATGGGACCCTCAGCCCTGGTACCAAGCCCATTGTAGTCATATCCAAACCAGTGGAGTTCTGATTCACTACCCCCTTCATCTGTTCTTCAAGCATTCTGATCCTCTAAACAGGATCAACAGGTCCTTCAAATCCCATGCCTCTTCCCGAAAAGGCGTCGTCCTGGCGGTCTTCACCCCAATTCACATTTTCATTTCCATATCCGTCGTAACCAGTGTTGCGACCAAACCCTTGCTGATTGATCATGGGACCTCGTCCCCTGTTACCGAAACCCTGGTTGACCCTAACAGGTCCAAACCCAACATTAACAGGAATCACCCCAACACCATTCTCATTGCCAAATCCACCATACCCCTGATTAGCGTTACCAAAACCGTCGTAACCGAAACCCTGGGTGTTGAAGCCGAATTTCCCGTCCTGATTGACGTAATCGAATCCCTGATCATTGTAGCTGAAACCATTGTTGCCAAAACCATTACCGCCATCGTTATTACCACCGCCTTGATTGGCGTCCCCAAATCCCACATTGTTAACAACAGTCTCATTTCCATTCCCTGTGTTGCCATTGCCAGCGCCAGCGCCATTGTTTACAACCACAACAGGTGGGGTCACTACAGGTGGAACCACAGGCGTAGGGGGCCCATCCTCTGGAAGCGTCTCAACATGCACAGAGTTGTGGTCATTGTTGCCATTCCCATTGGTCCGCATCAGCAGCGGCTGTACCAAAGTCTGGAGGCTCTCCTGCCTTAGCAATGTTCTCCATTGCTTGCATGAACAGATTCAGCTTCTCGCAGATTTCCTGCATCTCAACTTGAACTTGATCCATGATTCTCTTGCAGTTGCTTCGGGTTGAGTAGCGGTGGACTCTTTGTTCGTCAATCCTGAAAAACCTAGAGATGCAGGAAATAAGATACAGATTCAAGAATACCGGTCATGCAATATGAATGCATATGCAAATGTGTAAATATGCTACAGGTTATATCCCCCCCCCCCCCGATTCTAGTTTCGGAGAGAAGGCCATCACGACAATGGAGTCCCCATCAATCAAGCAAGGAAACAGAAAACTCTCATATATAAACAAATGCCAAGAGGCTGAGTACAAGAGTACAACTGAATACAACTGAAGAGACCTCGGCCAACAAGTCCGGCGATGGTCAAAATACAAGTACAGATAACAAAAGCAAGGCAAAAGACAACTCAGGCCGAATGGCGCTCTCTGACGTCTTCCAATATCCCCAACGTCTCTGAACGACCCAGTCCGGAGATTAGCTCTTGTATCAGTAAGGCATGCCGCTCGACAGTGGATCTCAGCTTTTTGGCGTCGTCTTGGCAGGTTCCTTCGCCAGAACCCTCGTCGAGTCTGCATCTCTTGGAGCCCACCTTCACTTCATAACCTCTCAGCTTCTCGTCAAGGTCACTTACTCTAAGCTCAACAGCGCTCCTAAGTGATGTCTCTTCAGCAATCTTTGTGTCTTGGGCTCTAATCTGTGCCTCTAACGTGGCAATCTGCAGCTTCAGTTCATCTTCACGCTCCTTCCGCTTGGTAAGCGTGGCATTCCGCAATGCTTCCCACTTGCTGAGGTGGGAATAAGCTTTGCTTAAAAGTTCCTTCTTGGAAGTAAGCACCTTGCTAACACCGTTCAAGGCTATTCCCACTTTTTCTTTCTTGTTGGTCTCTTCCGTCAACTCTGAACCCAACCTATTAATCAATTTAGTTTGTTCCCTCACAGTGAAGGTAGCTTCATTCTTCTCATGACGCAAATGGAAGATCTCCTTCTCTAACTCATTATTGACTTTCTTCAACTCTTCGTTTTCAGCCAACAATTTGTTATACTTTTCAAGCTCTATCGAAGTAGGTGCCTCAATCATTGGAAGATACAGAGGTTCCACAACAGGATAAGGCATCAAGGAAATACTAGCTCTCTCGCGGATCCAAGCCAAATAAGGATCATAAGCTTTGAAGTTGTTCTTACCAAGCAATGCTTTCCCTCTCCTATGGATGTTAGCCCATGCGTGTCTCAACCTGATCAAAACAGCCTCGTCTAATGAGCCCGTGAGATACAGAGATTCCTGTATCTCAACCTCAATAGGAGCATCTCTCAAGGCATAACCAAACTGTCTCACCAGCAGAGAAGGGTTATAGTTAATACAGCCTTTCCGTCCAATCAAAGGGACATTCAAAAAGCCACTGCAACTATATATAATATCAGTGCCAAGCATACTCTGATCAAACCAAATGATGTTCTCAGCAGACAGCCCCATCAACCGGGAAGACCAATCCAAAGTATCAACAACATCAACAAAAGGCCCTGTCTTCGGAAGATGTCCCTGGAACCACGTGTACAAAAGAGGAAGACAGCAGGAAACATTCTTGCCACGACGTTTCTCATTCTTGTAGTGGATGGAATGATAAACATCGCCCAGGAGAGTAGGAACAGGATTCTTCGAGGCAAGAATCAAGAAGGCATCTGAGTCGACAAAATCTGGCACATTAGGAAACAAGACAGTCCCATAGATGCAGACAGCTAGAATGGCACTGAAGACAACCCAACATCCGTTCTTCGTGCACTGTGTAGCCTTCTCAACCAGGACAGACAAGTGAAAACCATAAGCTCCGTTCAGCTTGACCAACCCTCCAGGGAACTCAGAAGCGTCCAAACTGACAATCTCAGCAAGTGTAGCCAAATTAGGCTCAACATCAACATGTATAAAGGGCATCTGGTCTATCATGGGAACTCCCAACATAGCAGAATACTCCTCCAAAATGGGTGCCAGAATATAGTCAGGAAATAAGAAACATCTCAGCTGCGGCTCATAAAACTGCATCAGAGTATACACCCCAGTCATCTCAAATGCGGAAGGCCTGTACAACAAACTAAGCAATCTCCCATAAGATACTCTGAACTCAGCCCTCACTCTCTCATCTGCTAGAGCAACTAATCCCAACAAGGAACTGATATCTGGCGAATGCAACCGGTAAGCAACTGTCCTCTTCGTGGACTCCATGTCTGGCCAGAAGATACACTAGAATCAGAGGGTATGAAATGCACCTGCAGCACAGACATACATTAATGATATGCAAAATGAGTATGCAACAATGCAATATGCAAACATGCAACAAGGATCAAGTGATATATTGCTGAGGAGATCCATCCATAATATCTGTCTCAACAGACCCACAATACTGCTCAAACCTGGTCTCGACAGACCCATAACAATGTTCCAGCCTGGTCTCAACAGATCCATAACACTGTCCTGATGAAGAACCCCGAATCTCAAACCACTGTCAAGAAAACCGGTAATCTGGAGGTCAAGTTTCCTGCATGCCCCAACCCCTCTCACAGGTAGGTGTCCTATCAACTGACACAAGGTATGGCATCCTATGCGGTCGTTGGCGTCACAGACTTTCATAACTGATGATACGATACCCAGAAGGTGTGGCATCATCATGTCCTGAAGAGGCCCTCCTCAGCCAACTTCCAATTGATCGGTCCCTAGAGTCGACAATCCTCGGGTCAGACAGCTTGTCGAGCCCTAAGGGCCAGGCAAGAAGCATCAAAGAGAATCTCGTCCGAGCGCAGATTTCGCGGCTAGCTGGTGCGAGCTAAGCAAGCAGGATAACCACTAGTCTCTACTTCTAAGTCTAGGTGTAACCTCAAGCCCAGTTCCGGCTTATCTCTCAACAGATCACCCCTCCCCACAACAGCAACAACAATATAAAGCTGACAATAAAATGCGGAAAGTAAAGACAGAAATGTAAATCCATACAACACCCACGACGGGAAAACAAGCGCTAGGATTGACTCGCGCAGGGAACCAAAGTATGTCCCCAGCAGAGTCGCCAGCTGTCGCTACTGCGAAAATCGGCGCCGGCTATGACAGAAGAGTCGCCACCGTGCGTTATTTATCCCAAAGGAGGGAAAGGAAACGCTCAGAGTAAACCTAACGCAAAACGGGAAAGGAATGGTCGTCGCAACCAAATTCCTGGATTCGGGAGTCGATTATGCAAGGGGAAGGTATTAACACCCCTCACATCCGCCGTACTCGACGGGATCCACGCTTGTTTTCTAGTACGGATTGTTATTCTATCTACTCTAAAGGGTCAAGGGTTAAAAAGAAAAGAAAATGACTCAGCAAAGTATCGCACTTTATGCCTACGTATTCCCGTTTGGAACGAGAAATCAGAGTCAACGTAGTTCGCCTACCTACGAGAAAGGAGGGGAAGGTTGCTCGCTAGGATACAACATCCTATGCCTACGTACTTTCATACAGCATGAAAGATCAGAGCAAACGTAGTTCGGTCTACGGAAGACACAAATTTGTCTGACTGTCTTTTAGATCCTTCTGAAAAAGTTTTTCTTGATTAAGAGTCTAAGCGGACAAAAATGACACTTTGATGTTTGTTTTGAATCTTTTACGAAAGAAGTGTTTTTTTTTGTGTTTGCAATCTCTGACGCACTAGAGACTATGATTTGAGAGTGACTACGTCGTATGTCACCCTAAGGGTAACACACTAAGCAATCAGATTACTGAAGAGTGACCCTCCAGCAACCTCTTCTCAAATAGCTTAAGGCTCGTAGCGTACGACATCGATTATCCTTATTACTGTGTTTTGAAATAGAAGAGAAAGAAGCTCTAAAAAAACCTAGGGTTGAAAGGGGAATCAAAACTACCCTAAAGTTGTCATGCATGGATAAAAACCTATTGTCTGTCATATTTCCCTCTTGCGCAGAGGGGAACAGAGATCCTAGGGGATAAACAGAAAAGAAACAGATATATACAGTAAACAATAAAAATGTATGCAATGCAACAATACAAGCAAGGCAAGGGAGTCTCGCTCTACCTTGATCCTAGGAAAACAACAGGCAAAAGTGAAACAGAATTCACTCCAAGCCTAAGGGGAAAGCTATACAAGCCAACAAACAATACAGAAAAAAGAAAACAGCACCAGCTCTGACAGCAACAAACTAACTTCTACAGTAAGCAGCACAAGTAGCAACATCTCTGGCAGCTACAGTTGATCCAACAACAAAGGATTGACAGTAACAACTTCTTCAAGCAAGACCCCACCATCAATCTTCAACAATCTTCAAGCTCTAGATGAGCTCCTATCTTCAAGCTCCATCTCCAAGAGAGAATCAATTAACAAATTAAGTTGAAATGTTAAGAAGCTTAGTGACAACCCAAGGAAATCATTAAGAACTTAACATTGCAAATGAAAGGTATCCTCAAGGTTCTACCCAACCAAAGCATGCTCTACATCCCTCCTAAGGAGAGATGGAACTTCTTTGGGGGACCTTGTGTCATGGGATTGAATAGAGGCACAAGAAGCTCTCTATGTTTGAAAGAAGAAACAAGACTACTCTAATGCTCTTCCTATATATCCTAACTCCTAAGTCTCTGACAAGCACTCCAACAGATGAGAAATCTTCAACTCCAAACTTCTTCAAGCCATCCAAAGCAACTTCATTTGATCTTCAAGTCATCCAAGCAAAGCCCAAGCCACAAGCACTCCAAAATAGCCCCACACAAGTATAACCAAACCAAATACCCAATGGAGAAACCCACAATCACCACACAAGTTGCAAAAAACAAATAAAATGCTAAAACTCACCACAAAATCCTAATTAAATTTCTAAAGGGACCTAAGCCTATATCCAATACCCCATATAAATCCCAGAACTTATATCAATCATTAAGTCCCCAAACTATGTTCTAAACTACAACTAGTTGTTTTGAAACCCTAATTCTAGCACTCCTTATATTCACCACTCAAACTAACCTAAATTTTATTCACAAAATTGTGATAAAATTCCTAAGGGTACATGCTTCCCTAATCTAATCAGTCCAACAAGAATCAACTCAAAATTCCTCACCAATTGGTCACAATAAAATCCACAAAATCATGTAGCAAATGTACAAAATTAAAGAAAATAATAAAATGGAGAAAATCAAATTAAATTGAAAAATGGATGAAAAGGAGATTTATTATTTTCATAAAATCACAAATAAATCCAAGATCATGGAGGTATTTTTAAAATATTTTTTGGATCAATATTGGATTTATTATGGATTTTAGAAATCAAATGGATTAAAAATAAAAGAAAATCAAATAAAAGAAATTAAAATGCTGAATTAAATGGGAGCCATTAGATCAATTGACTGGTAAGCGAATCCAAAGCTCCAGAGCGTGTCCACGTATGGTGATGACTGGCCTGCCACATCGTTTAATGAAACGATGCGTTTTAGTTTAAAGAGGGAATTCTGAAGTTTAAACACGGGCCATTGGATGATCATCTGAGTCAACCAGTCAATGCAATCAGAGGGCTGGAACTTCATCTTCTCCAAAAGCTTATGCGACCTGAGACTATTCTCAGGGAGTGGTCCACAGTGGTTTCCACCGTCTTCTCCGGTGGAGTGGTGGTTGCAGGCGACCAAATCAAAAACTTCTTATACCAAACTTGATCAGAAAACCACAAGGATCATGAATATCACCTCTATTTCAACCAACTCTCAATGGATTTTAGAATTCGAATCAAAGTTCAGAATATACCAAAATCTCAATCATCACCATTCTCAAAATTGAAACCATAGAAATGATCCTCAGGTTACACTGGTCATTCTAAGCTATCACATTCATGTTAATTCCTCACGATTTCATGTAACTGAATCCAAACAGAAATTGGTGCACTCCCCCGATCATCACCAAACGATGCCAAACCAATCCTAAATCGTTCTACCAATCATAGGGAACCTAACCACATGCACATTGCTACCTAATTCAACCTAGATCAATGGGAAATCCAAGAGTTACATACCTGAAGAAATTGGATGAACAGAGGGATCAAATGCTCAATTCAAGCTCCAAGATTCTTCAAACACGATCAAGAATGCAAGATAAAGCTTCTTCAACCCTTAATTTGACTTGAATAGGCTTGCAACTCCAAAACCGATTCTGAGTTGAAGCTCTTGAAACTCAACTTCAATCTTCCTCTCCTCCACGAATTCTGCACCAAAATGAGTCTGAACTCACTCCTCTCAATATATAGAAACTCTCTATGGGCTTTTGAGCCCAGTTTGAAGCCCAATTCATTGATCCATCATTTCTGATTTTTCTCTTGAAAATGCAATGCACCAGTCAGGATTCTAAGCTTCCAGCTTGCTCTAGAATGTTCTATTTAACTGTAAATTGGTTTGTGAGTGTGAATGGATAGCTGGCTTGACCTAAAATGCTTTGATTCTTGTTTTGGCATTGTAACTTGTAATGTAAGTAAGCACTTTACAAATCAAGTCATGAAATTAAGCCTCAATTCAAAAATTTGGAAATGTCATTGTGTTTAGAATCCAATTTCCATTCAAAATGACTACCCATATGCCATGTGTATGTCTCATAATTCAAAAATCCCAATTTCCCTCCTTTGAATCATTTGAAAAATCCCTCTTTTTAGGCCATTTTGGATCATTTTGTGAAGCAAGCCAATTCAATCACCCATGAATTCTTATTTGATCTAAAAACATCATTTTAAACACATTTCATGTTGGACACTTTTACATTTGAGGAGTGGAAGATAGAGATTTTGACCTATGTTGAAAAATGACCTATAATTCAACTTTCCCAAAATACCCCTGGATTGCCAAGATCATAACTTGAGTTCTACAAATCCTATTGAGAACTTCTAGTACTATATGGAAAGCTAAGATCAATATCTACAACTCTTATGTTGGCCAAGAATCCATTTGAAAATTCCTTGAGGGGAAAAAGTTGCTTGGAAGTCAAGTGATTTTCACAGATAAATTTCAGTGTCCTCTGGTGACCTGTAACTGGCAAGAACCATAACTTGAGTTCCACAAATCTTCTTGAAGACTTATAGTACTAAAATTAAATATATTGAGAAGCTATACAAGTTTCATGTTGTCCAAGGATCCATTTGAAACTTTTATTTTGACTTATATGGCTTGGAAGTCCAGTGTTATACAAGGGATTTTACCCTAGGAACCCTGTCTCAAACACTTCCAACTACTCTTGATTCTTTTGAATTTGATCTTGACTCATCCATAAACATGCTTCAACATACCAATCCATTACTTCCATTACCTAGAGCTAGGTCCTGATGCCTTCTCTTTGCTCTCCTTGACCTAGGGTTACCCAGATGAAACCCTACTTGTACACCTCAACCATGGTTCTGGAACTTGATACAAAGACTTGTCTAAGTTTCAATATGGCCTTCTAGGCATCCCATGAGCTTTGTACACACTCCATATCCTCAATTCATGCTTCATACCCCATTTATAACCTCCAATACACCTCAGGTTAGGAAAGAAATCCACTTGTTGACACTCAAATCTCCTCAAAGCTTCAACCCATTCCTTGATGACTTGGATAGTCTTAAGCTTGAATAAGGCCCCTTGATGTGCTTCCTTAGATAAGAATGGCACTTGATCCCTTGTTAGATGACTTGTTATGTTATGATATGCAAATGATGGGACTATGTACATGATGTAATTATGCAAATGATAATGCAATTAAAACATAAACCAGGTGAAATAGGTTGAGCAAATTTTAGGGTGCAACACTGGGCAGCTCGGTCCATTTCTTCCTCAATCTCATATGTAGGTGCATTATCCTGAATATTAGGGGCAATTGCATTAGCTTCAGGGGCAGCTAAATCAAAGATCCAATTGGCTCGATTTTGAGGATCAATGCAGGTTCGGCAGGGCATAATGATGCTGCGAACCGTACGGGTTCGGACCACTAGATGGTATTTTCCATCTGCTCTTGCTTTAATGAGGTGGGAGGAGCGACAATAGTCGATGTCCAAAAAGATGGGAGGCAGTGGCGGGAGATCAATAAGTCGGTCACCAAGGTTCAGGGCCAAAGCAATGGATGTGATCATGCCTCCGAAATAGAAAGGCTTTGAGCCACAAAAGCACATGGCTTGGATGTGTGCTAATAGGAATGGAGCGGCATTAATATGTTCTGGAGCAAACACACAGTGAAGGAAAAAGAGATCTTTAGAGTTCACCTTGTGGTTACTGTCTCTTGCAAAGAGAGTGTGCCCAAGTGTGCGGTGGAAGTATCTGATGGCGGGGTTGTGAATGAAGGTGGCGTTGAGGCTATCCTAGCTATCAGCATTGGTACCTATTAACTCGTTTCACAAGGCGAATGCGGCTTGGAAGAATTGGTCGGGAGACACTTGGCGATGGGCATTCTCCCCACTGTGGAAGTTGAGCATTTGAGCGATTTGGTTCTGGTTCCATTGATACTCTGTATCGAACATTCGGAAGGTGGCAACACCGGTTAGCTAATTGGTCTCTCCTGGCAGCGTAAGGTAAGCGAAGGAGCTTAAGAATTCCAGTGTTAAGGCTTCGTAGGTAGGTTAGGGGTTGTACAGAGCTGCCACAGGCCGACATTTCGAAGCATCCATTCGACACCGTCGAGCATGCCCAATTTTGTGAGGCATGCGACATCGACGTATCGGGTTGGTCTGATAGAGCGCTGGTAGAAACTAATGTAATTGGCTATTTGTTAGTCGCCTCGCTCCCCGTCTCTGAAGTTGATTGTAGTAAGATCGGGGGTTTGTCGAATGTGCCTAACCATGATGCATGCAAAAAGGGAATTTTGGGGAATGAGAAGTGTTACAGATAGGATGAGGATAATGGAGATGGGAATGAGATTTATATGGAAATGAGGGTTATGGAGACGGGTAGTTGAAAGGTGAATGGGGTTATGGAGAAGTTTAAATGAGGTTGATGTGGGTAGTGGGAGGTTTTTGAAATGAGGGGAAAAGAAGAAGAAGGGACGAACTCTGTTATGTTATATCAGAATGCGCACTAATGGGTTATGATGGTCGTCATAGACTTGTCACAGTAGTAAGACGTGTGACGGTCGTGGCTACCTTGTGACGATCATGACAGATGCAAATTTTGTTCTGCGACAGAATCTGCTGAGGGAGTCCTTTTGATGTTTTGAAATTGAAAAATAGTCCGTGCAGTGACACTCCGCACAAGATAAGAATAAATAGAGAAGTAAAGAAAATGAAAAAAATAAGAAAACAAGATTTAATGAAATTCAAATAGCATTAATACACAATAATGGTGATTGTTCAACGAAATACAAAAGTGAAACAAAACAAAATAAAATAATACTGTAAAGAAAAATTCTCAAAGGTAGTGAAAAATAATGTAATGAATTAGTCATGTTACTTCTTCAAGTTATCAAACGCCTGAGTCATTAGTTGAATTGTTCTACAATGATGTCCATTAAATTTATCATGTCGAGGCGCATGGTCTTCAATTCCTCCTTGATAGCTGTAATTTCTGTCTTGAACTCTTCCACGGTCTTCAAAATGTTACTCAGATTTTCAGTATATTGATTAGTGTCTGGCTCAGTGTAGTCATGGTAATTAGGAGGGGTCTTAGGGTCGGTTTCAACATTAGATACAAAGTCCTCATAATATATATAATCTTATGGTGTCTCAAGAGGCGACGGGGGATCCATAGGTTCACGCAATTCATACAACCAGTTTTCTTTGTTGTGAACACTTGCGTGCTCATGGTTTGGTAAGGTAAACAGATGGACCGCTTCATTAGCAATAAGGTATTCAAATGAGGCAGGTCCTAAATTTCCAATGATGCGCTGGTTAAAGAAAAGTTATAGGTTCATAGAGCAGATGGTGCCTAATGGTATAACTCGGTTAAGCTGGTACCGAAGACCAATTGCATTAGCAATCATGGTGACAAGGACTCCTATTATGATAGGGGTGGTCGGTTCCTGACTAATTTGAACAAAGGTTTTCATCATGAAAGGAACAACATTAACAGGCCTACCCTGAGAAGCACAATACAAAATGAACAGCTCATCCTTAGAGACAGAGGTATTATTTTCTTCCTTCCCAAATAAGGTGTGGGCTAGCATTTTGTGGAAATAGCGAATGGCAGGGTTATGAATTTCATTGGAATGCATGTCATTCGGATCGAGGTGATAGTTACCTATAATAGTCCCCCAGAAGTAATCTAGCTTAATATCCATTACCTCCTCTTGGGTGGTGGTGTATGCAAATGGTCCGCTAGGGAATCCTAAAAGGTCTGCTAGTGTGCTACGGTTAAAAGTGTAATCAGCACCAAAAAGTCTAAAGCAAATCGGTCCCTTATTGGATCCGTAACCATGTTCAGGTACGTAGGCCAGGGAGCTAAGAAATTCGAACGTGAGCTCTCTATAGGTAAAAAATCTAGACTTAATGGATGCTTTCTCCCAACCCAATTGATTAAGTAATAATAGGATACTGTCATGGATACCTAGCTGATCCATAGTGGGTCCATCACAGTAAATGGTCAGATCTATGTTTTGTTGTGTCAAGGCTTCAAATCTAGCTCTCTGGGCTTTACCTCTGAAAACGGTTTCCATATAATCTATGTTTTGCATGATGGGAAAATATTCAGGCGAAACTAGTCAGAGGAGAAAGGAGAAGGTAAGAAGACTTTAAAATTCCTGGAAACACGTGAGAACAAATTCATTAAAAGTTATTTTTAAGAGATAGAAGGAAATAAGAAAAATAATGAAAGAAAGGAAAACAAAGATTGAAAATTAGTAAAGAAAGAATGTAAAGAAATATTTTTAAAATAAGACAAATAGTCAAAAACAAGAAAGGGAAAGGAAACAAGAAAAATGGGTTGCCTCCCACTCAGCGTTGTTTTTAACGTCAAAAGCCTGACGACAACTTGCGATAAGTCAGCTATGGGGATGAGCGGGCAGCTCTAACAGTTTCAGACTACTCGCATAGTCTCTGTTTTCAATATGATTATAGTGCTTTAAGCGTTGTCCTTGCACTATGAACGGATCACTGTTTCTATCCTTAATTTCTATAGCCCCGCTTTGAAGAACTTTCGTTATCTCAAAAGGACCGGACCATCTATATTTTAGTTTTCTTGGAAAGAGTTTTAATCTTGAATTGAATAGGAGCACGACGTCTCCCACACTGAACTGTTTCCTGACTAAACGCTTATCGTGCCAATTTTTTGTTCTTTCTTTATAGATACAGGCATTCTCATAGGCGTCTAGTCTGAATTCTTCCAATTCGTGCAAATTTAGAATTCGCTTTTCTCTCGCGGCAGTGTAGTTTAAGCTTAGAGTTTTAATAGCCCAATAGGCCTTGTGTTCTAGTTCTACCGGTAGGTGACAAGATTTTCCATTAACTAAATTGAATGGTGTGGTTCCTATTGGTGTTTTGTAAGCTGTTCTATAGGCCCACAAAGCTTCATTTAATTTGGATGACCAATCCTTCCTAGAGGTGGCAACGGTCTTTTCTAAGATTTGTTTTATCTCTCTTTTTGAGACTTCTACCTGTCCACTAGTTTGTGGATGATACGGTGTTGCGACACGGTGTCTAACTCCATACTTCGATAACAATTTGTCGAATATTCTTGCTATGAAGTGAGAACCTCTGTCACTAATGACAAGTCTTGGCACACCAAATCTAGGGAAAATTATGTTCTTGAAAAGTTTTATAACCACTCGTGTTTCATTTGTTGGAGAGGCTACGACCTCGATCCATTTGGAAACGTAATTGACAGCTATGAGTATATATTTATTTCCAAAAGAAGATGGGAAAGGTCCCATGAAATCAATCCCCCATACATCGAAGACTTCTACTTCCAAAATGTATTTTTAGGGGCATCTCATCGCGTCTTGAGATGTTACCAGTGCATTGGCACCGGTCGCAGTTTAGTATTGCGATGTGGACATCTTTCCAAAGGTTAGGCCAAAATAGGCCGGATTGTAAGATCTTAGCGCAAGTCTTTGAATTGACCTATTCGTACCAGGACTTTTCCAGTATACCAACGGGATATTTGACAGATCGGTCATCTAATTGAACGGACATTTTGGTTGGTCTTAATTCACCCATATTTAGTTTTTTGCATATAGATAAGGGCATAACAGTGATGCTAGCTCCTAAGTCGCATAGAGCTTTGTCTATGAAGAACTTTCCAATGGTACAGGGTATGAAGAATCTACCTGGGTCTTTCAGCTTAGGGGGCATGTTGTTTTGGATTATTGTGCTATACTTAGCAGTAAGTGTAACTGTTTCATTATCCTCGATCTTTTTCTTGTTAGATAAGATTTCTTTAAGGAATTTAGCATATGAAGGCATCTGAGTGATAACTTCTGTGAAAGGAATTATAATGTTCAATTGCTTCAGAAGTTCAACAAATTTCTTAAACTACCTTGTGGTTTTGGAGTTTATTAATCTTTGAGGATAAGGAATTGGTGGTTTATAAGGTGGTGGAGGCACATAAGGTTTTTCTTATTCCACGGCCTCCTGGCCGTTATCTCCATTCTCTTTTGGTTCAGACTCCTTCTCTGTCTGTTTAACCGGTTTTTGATACATGGTTGGGTCTTGACTCCTAGGATTGATCGGTTCATCTAGTTCTTTTCCACTTCTTAATATGACTGCATTTGCACGACCTTTCGGATTAGGTTCTGGCTGTCCAGGAAATGTGCTAGCAAGTGCAGCAGCATGTGCTTGTTGTTGAGCCACTTGTGATATCTGTGTTTCAAGCATTTTGTTATGGGTGGCTAAAGCGTCTACTTTATTGATTAGTTGCTTAATCTGCTCATTAGTGTGAATATTTTGATTTAGGAAATCCTTGTTTGTCTGAACTTGAGTGGCTATGAATTTTTCCATCATCAGTTCAAGGTTGGATTTTTTAGGGACGTTAGGAGCAACTACGACTAGTTTTTGATATCCTGGTGGTACAACAGGTGTTTGGTTAGGTGCATACAGTGCGTTATCACTTTTTAAAGAAAAGTTCAGATGGTTTTTCCAGCCTGGGTTATAGGTGTTTGAGTAAGGGTTTCCTTGAGCATAGTTCACTTGGTCTGCAGGAGTTCTTGTCAATAATTGACATTCGGGCACAGCGTGATCGAGATTCCATATAAATCACAATTCGGAGTTACAGAAGCCACGGTGGCTGGTGGTGATATGGTTAAATTGTCAATCTTTTGCGTCAAGGCATCTACCTTAACATGCACTTTTTCAAGGCTACTGATCTCGTACATCCCACCTTTTGCTTGGGGTTTCTCTACATAAGTGCACCTCCCGCGGCAACGCCTACTATTAATCGGGTGTTGTACAGAAGCCCATTGTAGAAGGTATAAATAGTCACCCAGTCTTCAAGACCGTGGTGTGGACATGCTCTCATCGTATCTTGGTATCTCTCCCAAGCTTCGTAGAGAGATTCTGATTCTTTTTGTCGGAATCCGTTAATTTGAGCTCTTAGTATAAAACTAATAAAACTATAAAAGATAAGTTTAAGAAGCCACATACATTTAAAGAGGATTGCAATTTTTCACAACTGACTTATGATAAGTAAATATTAATAAACTATTTTAGAGGACTACCGTTATGTAGGAGAGAATATGTGTAAAAAATATTTGAAAGTTATATTTTAGAGATTGAGGTGTTTAGTTATTGATAAATATTTATGTTTAACGACTGTAAGTTATCATATTAAAAAACCAAAATATTATTAAACTATATATATATATATATATATATATATATATATATATATATATATATATATATATATATATATATATATATATATATATATATATATATATATATATATATATATATATATATATATATATATATATATATATATATATATATATATATATATATATATATAAAAGTTTTTATACAAAACTCTCATATAATCAGTGTTTTTTATAGGGATGATAACAATTATTCAAACAACTATTATTCTAATATTTATATCGTTCTAAACTTTCTCTTTGTGTAAAGACATTATAAAAATGACAAATATGACATCCATTAGCTTTATGTTTAAAAAGTGTCACTTTCTTTAAGGTATTTTTTATAAGAATAAGTTTAATTTCTAGAACAATTTTAGTTACTATAATTTACTTGTTCGTAAGTGGTATAAGTAGTTAACTTCTCTAGAAGATAACAAGCAACAAATTTTATGTCATCTAGTAAGGTTGAATAGACTCACATTGATGGATAAAAATATTTGCTCATAAGTATTGTAACTCTAGTTAAAGAGTTTGATTTTCTTTTTTAAAACCTTCAATGTAAGAACGTTTTTTTTAATAAATACATAAAAGTTATTTGTTAAGTGACGTTTTCATAAAAAATAGTTTTTTTATTCATTGTTATACAACATGTACACGTTAATCTTTTTTATTAATATCAAGTCTCTCTTGAATATTTCAAAGCATTAAGAGTTTTTTTTATAAAGATTAATATTAATTAAATAAGACATTACAATGAACACATCAAACTCTAAAATATAGAGATTGAAAATTATGTTTAAAAAGTGTCACTTTCTTTAAGGATTTTTCATAAGAATAAGTTCAATTTCTAGAACAATTTTAGTTACTATAATTTACTTGTTTGTAAGTGTTATAAGTAGTTAACTTCTCTAGAAGATAACAAGCAGCAACTTTTATGACATCTAATTGGTTTGAATAGACTCACATTGATGAATAAAAATATTTGCTCATAAGTATTGTAACTCTAGTTAAAGAGTTTGATTTTCTTTTTTAAAACCTTCAATGTAAGAACGTTTTTTTAATAAATACATCAAACTTATTTTTTAAGTGCCGTTTTCATAAAAAATAGTTTATTTTATCTTTGTTATATAACCTGTACACATTAATCTTTTTTTATTATTATCAAGTCTTTCTTGAATAATTCAAAGAATTAAGAATTTTGTTAATATAAATTAATATTAATTAAATAAGACATTACAATGAAATTTAAATTATATATATATATATATATATATATATATATATATATATATATATATATATATATATATATATATATATATATATATATATATATATATATATATATATATATATATATATATATATATATATAAGTCTCAGTTAACCTTAAAAAAACACTAACATAAGCAAACACATCAAATAATATACTCACAAACACAAAAAAAAAAGTTATTTGACTAGTTGTTTGATTGACTAATACAAATTTAAAAATAAAAATTCAAAAAATTTACTCAAATAAAGCACATGTCATTTGAATCTGTTAGCAAATCTAATTCATATTGTCAACTAGACTTTTAAAGATGTTGAAAATAATATTCCACAAAATAATAAAACTAAAAAAGAGTAGTTAAACAAACCACATACATTTAAAGAGGATTACAATTTTTCACAATTGATTTATGAAAAGTAAATATTAATAAACTATTTTAGAGAACTACCGTGATGCAGGAGAGAATATGTGTAAAAATTATTTGAAAGCTATATTTTAGAGTTTGATGTGTTGAGTCTTTGATAAATAGTTAGGTTTATCGTTGGTAAATTATCATATTAAAAAACCAAAATTTTATTAAACTATATATATATATATATATATATATATATATATATATATATATATATATATATATATATATATATATATATATATATATATATATATATATATATATATATATATATATATATATATATATATATATATATATATATATATATATATATATATATATATATATATATATATATATTCAAGTTTTTATACAAAACTCACATATAATCAAGTTTTTTTATAGGGATGATAACAATTATTCAAACAACTATTATTCTAATATTTATATCGTTCTAAACATTCTCCTTGTGTTAAGACATTATAAAAATTACAAATATGACATCCATTACTTTTATATTGAAAAAGTGTCACTTTCTTTAAGGTGTTTTTCATAAGAATAAGTTCAACTTATAGAACAATTTTAGTTACTATAATTTACTTGTGTGTAAGTGGTATAATTAGTTAACTTCTCTAGAAGATAACAAGCAAAACCTTTTTATGACATCTAGTAAGTTTGAATAGTCTCACATTGATTTTCTTTTTTAAAACCTTCAATGTAAGAACGTTTTTTTTAATAAATACATATAATTTTTTTCTTAAGTGGAGTTTTCATAAAAAATAGTTTTTCTTTTTATCTTTGTTATCCAACATGTACACATTAATCTTTTTTATTAATATCAAGTCTCTCTTGAATATTTCAAAGCATTAAGAGTTTTCTTTATAATATAATTAATATAATATTAATTAAATAAGACATTACAATGATATTAAAATTATATATATATATATATATATATATATATATATATATATATATATATATATATATATATATATATATATATATATATATATATATATATATATATATATATATATATATATATATATATATATATATATATATATATATATATATATATATATATATATATATATATATATATATATATATATATAAGTGTTAGACAACCTAAAAAAAACTAACCGAAGCAAACACATCAAATAATATACTCACAAACACAAAGAAAAAGATAAGTTATTTGATTGACTAATACAAATTAAAAAATAAAAATTTAAAAAAATTACTCAAATTAAGCACAAGTCATTTGAATCTTTGATGTAATCTAATTCACATTGTCAACTAGATTTTTAAAGATGTTGAAAATAATATTCCACAAAATACATACATTTAAAGGGGATTACAATTTTTCACAACTGACTTAGGATAACTAAATATTAATAAACTATTTTAGAGAACTACCGTGATAAAGGAGAGAATATGTGTAAAAATTATTTGAAAGTTATATTTTAGAGATTGAGGTGTTTAGTTATTGATAAATAGTTGTGTTTAACGACTGTAAGTTATCATATTAAAAAACCAAAATATTATTAAACTATAAATATATATATATATATATATATATATATATATATATATATATATATATATATATATATATATATATATATATATATATATATATATATATATATATATATATATATATATATATATATATATATATATATATATATATATATATATATATATATATATATATATATATATATATTCATGTTTTTATACAAAACTCTCGTATAATCAGTTTTTTTTTTATAGGGATGATAACAATTATTCAAACAACTATTATTCTAATATTTATATCGTTCTAAACTTTCACCTTGTGTAAAGACATTATAAAAATTACAAATATAACATCCATTATCTTTATGTTTAAAAAGTGTCACTTTTTTAAAGGTATTTTTCATAAGAATAAGTTCAATTTCTAAAACAATTTTAGTTACTATAATTTACTTTTTTGTAAGTGTTATAAGTAGTTAACTTCTCTTGAAGATACCAAGGAGCAACTTTTTTGTAAGTGTTATAAGTAGTTAACTTCAAGCAGCAACTTTTTTGTAAGTGTTATAAGTAGTTAACTTCTCTAGAAGAAAACAAGCAACAACTTTTATGACATCTTGTGAGTTCGAATAGACTCACATTGATGCATAAAAATATTTGCTCATAAGTATTGTAACTCTAGTTAAAGAGTTTGATTTTCTTTTTTAAAACCTTCAATGTAAGAACTTTTTTTAATAAATACATAAAAGTTATTTTTTAAGTGACGTTTTCATAAAAAATAGTTTTTTTATCTTTGTTATATATACAACATGTACACATTAATCTTTTTAATTAATATCAAGCCTCTCGTGAATATTTTAAAGAATTAAGTGTTTTGTTAATATAAATTAATATTAATTAAATAAGACATTACAATGAAATTAAAATTATATATATATATATATATATATATATATATATATATATATATATATTTATATATATATATATATATATATATATATATATATATATATATATATATATATATATATATATATATATATATATATATATATATATATATATATATATATATATATATATATATATATATATATATTCAAGTTTTTATACAAAACTCATATATAATCAAGTTTTTTTATAGGGATGATAACAATTATTCAAACAACTATTATTCTAATATTTATATCGTTCTAAACATTCTCCTTGTGTTAAGACATTATAAAAATTACAAATATGACATCCATTACCTTTATATTGAAAAAATGTCACTTTCTTTAAGGTGTTTTTCATAAGAATAAGTTCAACTTATAGAACAATTTTAGTTACTACAATTTACTTGTGTGTAAGTGGTATAATTAGTTAACTTCTCTAGAAGATAACAAGCAAAACCTTTTATGACATCTAGTAAGTTTGAATAGTCTCACATTGATGCATGAGAATATTTTCTCATTAGTATTGTAACTCTAGTTAAAAAATTTGATTTTCTTTTTTAAAACCTTCAATGTAAGAACGTTTTTTTAATAAATACATATAATTTTTTTGTTAAGTGGAGTTTTCATAAAAAATAGTTTTTCTTTTTATCTTTGTTATCCAACATGTACACATTAATCTTTTTTATTAATATCAAGTCTCTCTTGAATATTTCAAAGCATTAAGAGTTTTTTTTATATAATATAATGTTAATTAAATAAGGCCTTACAATGATATTAAAATTATATATATATATATATATATATATATATATATATATATATATATATATATATATATATATATATATATATATATATATATATATATATATATATATATATATATATATATATATATATATATATATATATATATATATATATATATATATATATATATATATATATATATATAAGTGTTAGTCAACCTAAAAAAAACTAACAGAAGCAAATACATCAAATAATATACTCACAAACACAAAGAAAGAGATAAGTTATTTGATTAATTGTTTGATTGACTAATACAATCTAAAAAATAAAAATTCAAGAAAGTTCCTCAAATTAAGCACAAGTCATTTGAATCTTTGATGTAATCTAATTCACATTGTCAACTAGACTTTTAAAGATGTTGAAAATAATATTCTAGAAAATAATAAAGCCTTACAATGATATTAAAATTATATATATATATATATATATATATATATATATATATATATATATATATATATATATATATATATATATATATATATATATATATATATATATATATATATATATATATATATATATATATATATATATATATATATATATATATATATATATATATATATATATATATATATATATATATATATATATATATATATATATATATATATATATATATATATATATATATAAAGTCTCAGTTAACCTAAAAAAACACTAATAAAAGAAAACAAATCAAATAATATACTCACAAACACAAAAAAAAAAAAGATAAGTTATTTGGCTAATTGTTTGATTAACTAATACAAATTAAAAAATAAAAATTCAAAAAAATTACTCAAATAAAGCACAAGTCATTTGAATCTGTGAGCTAATCTAATTCATATTGTCAACTAGACTTTTAAAGATGTTGAAAATAATGATCCACAAAATAATAAAACTAAAAAAGATAAGTTAAACAAACCACATACATTTAAAGAGGATTACAATTTTTTACAATTGATTTATGATAAGTAAATATTAATAAACTATTTTAGAGATCTACCGTGCTGCAGAGAGAATATGTGTAAAAATTATTTGAAAGTTATATTTTAGAGTTTGATGTGTTTAGTTATTGATAAATAGTTAGGTTTAACGTCTGTAAATTATCATATTAAAAAACCAAAATTTTATATATATATATATATATATATATATATATATATATATATATATATATATATATATATATATATATATATATATATATATATATATATATATATATATTCAAGTATTTATACAAAACTCACATATAATCAAGTTTTTTTATAGGGATGATAACAATTATTCAAACAACTATTATTTTAATATTTATATCGTTCTAAACATTCTTCTTCTGTTAAGACATTATAAAAATTACAAATATGAGATCCATTACCTTTATGTTGAAAAAGTGTCAGTTTCTTTAAGGTGTTTTTCATAAGAATAAGTTCCATTTCTAGAACAATTTTAGTTACTATAGTTTACTTTTTTGTAAGTGGTATAAGTAGTTAACTTCTCTAAAAGATAACTAGCAGCAACTTTTATGACAACTAGTAAGTTTGAATAGACTCACATTTGATGCATAAAAATATTTTCTCATAAGTATTGTACCTCTAGTTAAAGAGTCTGATTTTCTTTTTAAAACCTTCAATGTAAAAACGTTTTTTTTAATAAATACATAAAAGATATTTGTTAAGTGACGTTTTCATAAAAAATAGTTTTTTTTATCTTTGTTATACAACATGTACACATTAATCTTTTTTTATTAGTATCAAGTCTTTCTTGAATATTTCAAAGAATTAAGAGTTTTGTTAATATAAATTAATATTAATTAAATAAGACAATTTAATGAAATTTAAATTTTATATATATATATATATATATATATATATATATATATATATATATATATATATATATATATATATATATATATATATATATATATATATATATATATATATATATATATATATATATATATATATATATATATATATATATATATATATATATATATATATATAAAAGTCTCAGTTAACCTAAAACAAACACTAATAGAACCAAACACATCAAATAATATACTCACAAACACACAAAAAAAGATAAGTTATTTGACTAATTGTTTGATTGACTAATACAAATTAAAAAATAAAAATTCAAAAAAATTACTCAAATATAGCACAAGTCATTTGAATCTGTGAGCTAATCTAATTCATATTGTCAACTAGACTTTTAAAAATGTTGAAAATAATGATCCACAAAATAATAAAACTAAAAAAAAAAGTTAAACAAACCACATACATTTAAAGAGGATTACAATTTTTTACAATTGATTTATGATAAGTAAATATTAATAAACTATTTTAGAGAACTACCGTGATGCAAAGAGAATATGTGTAAAAATTATTTGAAAGTTATACTTTAGAGTTTGATCTGTTAAGTTATTGATAAATAGTTAGGTTTAACGTCTGTAAATTATCATATTAAAAAACCAAAATTTTTTTAAACTATATATAAATATATATATATATATATATATATATATATATATATATATATATATATATATATATATATATATATATATATATATATATATATATATATATATATATATATATATATATATATATATATATATATATATATATATATATATATATATATATATATATATAT
This sequence comes from Lathyrus sativus, assembly GCA_963859935.3. Lineage (NCBI taxonomy): Eukaryota > Viridiplantae > Streptophyta > Magnoliopsida > Fabales > Fabaceae > Lathyrus > Lathyrus sativus. Next base: position 440,267,566 of record OZ012738.1, on the reverse strand, counting down.
ATATATATATATATATATATATATATATATATATATATATATATATATATATATATATATATATATATATATATATATATATATATATATATATATATATATATATATATGTATTCAAGTTTTTATACAAAACTCACATATAATCAAGTTTTTTTATAGGAATAATAACAATTATTCAAACAACTATTATTCTAATATTTATATCGTTCTAAACATTTTACTTCTGTTAAAACATTATAAAAATTACAAAATTTGAGATCCATTACCTTTATGTTGAAAAAGTGTCACTTTCTTTAAGGTGTTTTTCATAAGAGTAAGTTCAATTTCTAGAACAATTTTAGTTACTATAATTTACTTGTTTGTAAGTGGTATAAGTAGTTAACTTCTCAAAAAGATAACTAGCAGCAACTTTTACGACAACTAGTAAGTTTGAATAGACTCACGTTGATGCATAAAAATATTTTCTCATAAGTATTGTACCTCTAGTTAAAGAGTTTTATTTTCTTTTTTAAAACCTTCAATGTAAGAACGTGTTTTTAATAAATACATAAAAGTTATTTTTTAAGTGACGTTTTCATAAAAAATAGTTTTTTTTTATATTTGTTATACAACATGTACACATTAATCTTTTTTTATTAATATCAAGTCTTTCTTGAATATATCAAAGAATTAAGAGTTTTGTTAATATAAATTAATATTAATTAAATAAGACATTACAATGAAATTTAAATTATATATATATATATATATATATATATATATATATATATATATATATATATATATATATATATATATATATATATATATATATATATATATATATATATATATATATATATATATATATATATATATATATATATATGTGTGTGTGTGTGTGTGTGTGTGTGTGTGTGTGTGTGTATGTGTGTGTGTGTATAAGTCTCAGTTAACCTAAAAAAAACACTAATAAAAGAAAACACATCAAATAATATACTCACAAACACAAAAAAAAAAGATAAGTTATTTGACTAATTGTTTGATTGACTAATACAAATTAAAAAATAAAAATTCAAAAAAATTACTCAAATAAAGCACAAGTCATTTGAATCTGTGAGCTAATCTAATTCATATTGTCAACTAGACTTTTAAAGATGTTGAAAATAATGATCCACAAAATAATAAAACTAAAAAAGATAAGTTAAACAAACCACATACATTTAAAGAGGATTACAATTTTTTACAATTGATTTATGATAAGTAAATATTAATAAACTATTTTAGAGATCTACCGTGCTGCAGAGAGAATATGTGTAAAAATTATTTGAAAGTTATATTTTAGAGTTTGATGTGTTTAGTTATTGATAAATAGTTAGGTTTAACGTCTGTAAATTATCATATTAAAAAACCAAAATTTTTTTAAACTATATATATATATATATATATATATATATATATATATATATATATATATATATATATATATATATATATATATATATATATATATATATATATATATTCAAGTATTTATACAAAACTCACATATAATCAAGTTTTTTTATAGGGATGATAACAATTATTCAAACAACTATTATTTTAATATTTATATCGTTCTAAACATTCTTCTTCTGTTAAGACATTATAAAAATTACAAATATGAGATCCATTACCTTTATGTTGAAAAAGTGTCACTTTCTTTAAGGTGTTTTTCATAAGAATAAGTTCAATTTCTAGAACAATTTTAGTTACTATAGTTTACTTGTTTGTAAGTGGTATAAGTAGTTAACTTCTCTAAAAGATAACTAGCAGCAACTTTTATGACAACTAGTAAGTTTGAATAGACTCACATTTGATGCATAAAAATATTTTCTCATAAGTATTGTATCTCTAGTTAAAGAGTCTGATTTTCTTTTTTAAAACCTTCAATGTAAAAATGTTTTTTTTAATAAATACAAAAAAGATATTTGTTAAGTGACGTTTTTATAAAAAATAGTTTTTTTTATCTTCGTTATACAACATGTACACACTAATCTTTTTTTATTAGTATCAAGTCTTTCTTGAATATTTCAAAGAATTAAGAGTTTTGTTAATATAAATTAATATTAATTAAATAAGACAATTCAATGAAATTTAAATTATATATATATATATATATATATATATATATATATATATATATATATATATATATATATATATATATATATATATATATATATATATATATATATATATATATATATATATATATATATATATATATATATAAGTCTCAGTTAACCTAAAACAAACACTAATAGAACCAAACACATCAAATAATATACTCACAAACACAAAAAAAAAAAGATAAGTTATTTGACTAATTGTTTTATTGACTAATACAAATTAAAAAATAAAAATTCAAAAAAATTACTCAAATATAGCACAAGTCATTTGAATCTGTGAGCTAATCTAATTCATATTGTCAACTAGACTTTTAAAAATGTTGAAAATAATGATCCACAAAATAATAAAACTAAAAAAAATAAGTTAAACAAACCACATACATTTAAAGAGGATTACAATTTTTTACAATTGATTTATGATAAGTAAATATTAATAAACTATTTTAGAGAACTACCGTGATGCAGAGAGAATATGTGTAAAAATTATTTGAAAGTTATATTTTAGAGTTTGATGTGTTTAGTTATTGATAAATAGTTAGGTTTAACGTCTGTAAATTATCATATTAAAAAACCAATTTTTTTTAATATATATATATATATATATATATATATATATATATATATATATATATATATATATATATATATATATATATATATATATATATATATATATATATATATATATATATATATATATATTAAAGTTTTTATACAATACTCACATATAATCAAGTTTTTTTATAGGGATGATAACAATTATTCAAACAATTATTATTCTAATATTTATATCGTTCTAAACATTCTTTTTCTGTTAAGACATTATAAAAATTACAAATATGACATCCATTACCTTTATGTTGAAAAAGTGTCACTTTCTTTAAGATGTTTTTCATAAGAATAAGTTCAATTTCTAGAACAATTTTAGTTACTATAATTTACTTGTTTGTAAGTGGTATAAGTAGTTAACTTCTCTAAAAGATAACAAGCATCAACTTTTATGACATCTAGTAAGTTTGAATAGACTCACATTGATGCATAAAAATATTTTCTCATAAGTATTGTACCTCTAGTTAAAGGATTTGATTTTCTTTTTTAAAACGTTCAATGTAAGAACGTTTTTTTTAATAAATACATAAAAGTTATTTCTTAAGTGACGTTTTCATAAAAAATAGTTTTTTTTATTCATTGTTATACAACATGTAAACATTAATCTTTTCTCTTAATATCAAGTTTCTCTTGAATATTTCAAAGCATTAAGTGTTTTTTTATATAAATTAATATTAATTAAATAAGACATTACAATGAAATTAAAATTATATATATATATATATATATATATATATATATATATATATATATATATATATATATATATATATATATATATATATATATATATATATATATATATATATATATATATATATATATATATATATATATATATATATATATATATATATATATATATATATATATATATATATATATATATATATATATATATATATATATTTATGTATATGTCTCAGTTAACATAAAAAAAACACTAATAGAAGCAAACACATCAAATAATATACTCACAAACACACACACAAAAAAAAATAAGTTATTTGACTAATTGTTTGATTGACTAATACAAATTAAAAAATAAAAATTCAAAAAAATTACTCAAATAAAGCACAAGTCATTTGAATCTGTGAGCTAACCTAATTCATATAGTCAACTAGACTTTTAAAGATGTTGAAAATAATGATCCACAAAATAATAAAACTAAAAAAGATAAGTTAAACAAACCACATACCACATACATTTAAAGAGGATTACAATTTTTTACAATTGATTTATGATAAGTAAATATTAATAAAATATTTTAGAGATCTACCGTGATGCAGAGAGAATATGTGTAAAAATTATTTGAAAGTTATATTTTAGAGTTTGATGTGTTTAGTTATTGATAAATAGTTAGGTTTAACGTCTGTAAATTATCATATTAAAAAACCAAAATTTTATTAAACTATATATATATATATATATATATATATATATATATATATATATATATATATATATATATATATATATATATATATATATATATATATATATATATATATATATATATATATATATATATATATATATATATATATATATATATATATATATATATATATATATATATATATATATATTCAAGTTTTTATACAAAACTCACATATAATCAAGTTTTTTTTTATAGGAATGATAACAATTATTCAAACAACTATTATTCTAATATTTATATCGTTCTAAACATTCTTCTTCTGTTAAGACATTATAAAAACTAGCGTTCAGACGGGCACTCCCGTGCCCGTCTGTCCGCTTTTTTAATGCGCACAACATAGAAAAAAAACGTGTGTATATTTTGTATGAAGTTTTTATCATACTTAGGATTAAAAATAATGTTTTTAGATTTTCTCAAGTAGTCTTAAATGTTCACATGCTTTTTTTAGTGTGCATACGTTATAGGCAAATCACTCCTTTATCGGAAGAGTCTATATAGTATAACCTTCGAAGGGAGAGAAGTTTTCCTTCTGATTATTGTTATCTCATGGCAAAGATCCAACTAAGTAGAAATATCTTCTTACAAATAATGACAATTCGTTTAATACATTTAAAAGATCAGTTGAGGATAAAGGATTTCTAGAGACTGATCATAATATCCGTGATTGTTTGATTAAGATTGTGGCTCTTCAAATGCCATATGGTTTAAGGAGGTAATTCTCTATTACATCAATTTAAATTAACAAATACTTTTAATACATCAATTTCTCATATTAACAAACCACCTTATAGCGGTTAATAAAAGATATAGTAAATAAATTTGTAACTATATATAAATGGAATATTTTTATATAGTCATTTTTTAATTTAATTTTGTTTTTAATATATAACTATATATAAAAGTAAAATTTTCTTTTGGTGTAGTTTTTTTCTTTCAATTATACTCTTTTCCATTTTTTAATTAAATTTCATCTTCTCTTTTATCAACCGCTATATGGTGGTTTGTATATATCTTTCATTCTACTATTTTTTATTATTTTATAAATAATTTAATTAAAATAAAAAATAAATATATAAAAAATACCGTTTATATGTTTACTCATCTCTGCATTAATAAAAGTAGATAGACGGACACGGGAGTGTCCGTCTGGTCGCTAGTATAGTATATGTACAATAAATAAGATCTAAAAACAGATAAGTCTCCGTCATCCTTGACCAAAGTCAATGAAATTTAATCTCCTCATTGTAAAGAAGGTTAAACCAAACCATTTGAAACCTCAACTTGTACTTTAATATAACTCTAATAATGGAAGGATAATCTTGTAACCGAATATAAAATATGCAAAATAAACTTAAAGGAATAATAGAAATGTCACATTGAAAGAATAAGAGCTTGTCACTTGATAGTATAACAGAAATTTCAATTCTTTTTGTTGTGATCCACTGGCTTTTTCAATAGTATTATAACTATGATAGGTGAAATACAAAATATTTTGGATGATATTGGTGATGATTGTTATAACTTGTATTATTGTTCCTAAAATACACCTATATCACCATCAAATGCAAAGCTACACCAAATTGTTTAAACTATAAGCATGCATATACTTTCACCAAACTCATTAAAAATTATATATTTAATATTTACCGTCAGAAAACAAAAACTAAACAAAAAAAAGAGTTTCGTTCAGTAGCAAATAAAAAGAATATTCATATTTATAGCATTATATTTACAACTAAGTGTTAACCTTTATTGTCAAGAATAAAAAAGTTAATATAGATTTGAAAAAAGAGTGTAATATTTGTAATTGCAAGAAAAAATATTGTGAGACAAAATTGGACATATTTCAATTCAAGTTAGATGATGTTTAAAAAATGGAAAGTGAGAAATACTCTCAAATTTATTTTATTGAACCTTTATGATTTTTACCAAAAGCAGATTTGGTTATGAATAACACGGTTTGGAAAATATTAACACTTACGCTATTTCAACTTAAAAGTATTCTTATTATTAAAAAACATAAGCAAAATATAAATGGAATAAAAGAGACTATAGAATATGTAAAAGAAAATCTCACTGTCACTATGAATGACTGTATATTTTTAAAAAAATTCTTCATTAAAGGCTTATGAATTTGCATAGGATAATTCATTACAACTTAACTAAATATAATTATTAACTTTTTAAATAATTCAAATAACTACTCTGTAATTGAATGACTGTTACATATGATTGACAATTTCATTATTTTTAAAAGTATTATTGAAAGTAATATAGTTCAACCCAAAGTCTCTATTTCTTTATCCATAGTTATAGAGTATACATTATAGAAAAAATATTTTTACCATACAAAATTAATAACATAATAATTACATAAAATAAATATTTACATTAATGATAAAGTTCAAACCCTACAAATTAATAATATACACACTATTAAGATCATGCAGTGTTTAAAAATAAAAATAAATATATTAGTTCTAAAGACGTGAATAAAAATACTTTATTTAAACTACAATTTAATATAAATAAAATAAAATAAAAATGATATCTCCCAATTAATTAGAAAATGTGAATACTAACTTTTTCTTTCTGGAACGGTGATTAATAAAAAGGAACAACATTAAATTTGAATCACAAATATGTTTTATTTCTATGCAAAAGAAATTGAAATAAATTTTACAACTAATTAATAAAAAAAACATTATTTTTAGAAAAATAAATAAAGTATTCAATAGTGCAATAAAGTTGAATACACTAAAAAAATAGTAATCAAATTAGCATTATAATAAGGATAAAGCAATGAGAAAATTATACAGAGTGACAATATTACAAAAACAACAGTGTTTAGCAAATCAATTTTGCTTTAAAAAAATTTAAGAAAATAGCAATTAATTTGTGCACAGATGTGAAAAATAAAAGAGAGAAAATTTAAAAAAAAAATGTAAGGACAAAACCTAAAAAAGTTAAATTATAAAAAAGAGAGAAAAATTTTCACATGCATTTTCATATGTGTGATTATAAATAGAAATAGAAATTGCTAGTTGAAAAGTTATGAACCGTCATTTATTGAGTTCAACATTGATTTTAAACTATCAAATAAAAAATTCAATAAAACAGACAAAAAAAATATTAATATGAATAATTGATATGTAACGCATTTATCTCTTATTCTTATCTCTTCTTTTATTCTCTTGTCAACTAATATTAATCAATAGAATGTATATTTTTTTCTCTCTCTCTCTTTTTAAGTTAGCACTTTGATTTTATTTTTGCAAGAAGTATCTAATTATTTCTCGATCAAAAGTTTCAAATATCCATTTATATACATTTGCTCAATTTTAATATACACGTGATATATATATATATATATATATATATATATATATATATATATATATATATATATATATATATATATATATATATATATATATATATATATATATATATATATATATATATATATATATATATATATATATATATATATATATATATATATATATATTTAAATACCATTCTCTCACGCACAAACATAATTCTAAATAAAATATTGCATAATGAGACATGAACATACTACATAAGGGACTATCGTGAGTTTTCAAGATATATAATGAAATAATACATTAGGATGTCAAAATCAAAGAACTTAATTTACCATAGTCATGTTATGGTATGTTAAAATTAATGGTAGAACGTATGACTTCTGCCACGGAGTATCACATTTTTCATATGTTTGTGAATTTCAGCCGTAATGAGAATGTTTTCTTCGTCCGGGGTGGGTGTGGTCTTGATTGGAATATGCTTCATCTCTCTTCAAGAATAAAAAGATCATTGATCAAAATTAAATAAATGAAAAAATTATAGAATGGAAAAAAGTTTTAAAAATATAGTATGTTGATCGAGAAAGAGATGGAATTTACAAAAAGAAATGGAAGATGTTTCTTAACTTGTGACACAATTGACGGTTAATGGAAGTTATAGATGTAAGTTTTCTTTTAGAAATAGAAGTTAACTATTCTATTAGTAACCAACAAAAGTTACCAACTACTTATGTTATTTATAAAAAAGATAAAGGACAATTTTGGAAAAAAAATAGGCCACGCCAAAAACTTGTATCCCTATATATAAATTATAGATTATAGATTTATATAAAAAAAATTCAATTAAATAATTTTTTTTTTACTTTTTCAAAACAAAATAAAAGCTAATGAAAACCCAACATGTGGCATTGCAATTACAAACAAAACAAAATAATAAAATCCAAAACTCACTAACCGTACTTACAACTTCTCTCCCTCATTCAATTAGTTTTTGTTTTATGTTAAATTTTGGTTTATGTTTTGTAACAGATGTTCATTCCACTCGCTTCATTCATTTTATTGGATGTGTTATGACTATTTTTTTTTTACAGAAACTTGGAGTTAATTTGATTTACACTAGATTTTGATTTAAAACATATATGCCTTTTTTTTGTTAATAGACTTAAAGCTTATTGGACTATAATTATGATTTATGTTAAATGATAATGGTAACTATGAACTAACAATTAGCAGTGAAACCGTATAAACATGAAGTTGTTTATAATTTTTTTTGGATAATTACGAATTAAGAATTAACAATTAGATAGTGATCTATCATACACAATTAGTATAACCACATCTTAAAACTCTCTATTTGTAACCTCCCTGAATGTTACAGACTTTAAGAGGATATTACATGAAGGCTATATGGAACTATATTATGCAGTAATAAGAGGTACCTGCAAGTCATCCACTTCCCCAAATGAGATCTCTGGAACATCTATGTGCCCCCAACCAACTTCTTATTCCCTTGTATAATCCATTCGCCTATATCCATTTGCAAAACATGAATTGTAAAACAGTTAAACAAAAAAGCAAGATAACAAAATAAAGTACATACTCACCTTTCAGTTTTAAGGACAATTCATATGTGAAACTGACACGTTTCTTGTTCCGAACAACCACCACAAGTGCCTGTAACAAATATATATAATTAAGTGCCTATAACAAAGATGTGATGAATGTTTAATAAATTTATTCAATTATATTTTTTAAAAAAATACCTGACAAAAATAATATCAGAATGAGTTTGTTGAGAGCCTTGATCTACACTAATAGAGGTATGCACGGCTTGACAAAGAAAGGGAGAGAGGGATATGATTAATTTGCAAATAGCTTGACAAATTGAGAGAAATAGTTTGTAAATGGCTTAGAGAGAGACTCACTTTGCATAGAGGAGTTAGTATGAATATTAATGATAGGAAGGACTATGGAGATAGTGGGAAGTTATTTGTTATAGTTATTATTTAGTATTATTATTAAATAAAATCAAGTGAGAAATTAAGCATTAAGGTAAACGGTAAATATGGAATAAAAATATGAAAGTAAGAATTAATGAAGGGTAATTGTGGAACAAAAATAGGCCACACCAAAAAGGTGTATCCCCTTTATATATAGTTATAGATTATAAATATGATATCCATTACCTTTATGTTGAAAAAGTGTCACTTTCTTTAAGGTGTTTTTCATAAGAATAAGTTCAATTTCTAGAACAATTTTAATTACTATAATTTACTTGTTTGTAAGTGGTATAAGTAGTTAACTTCTCTAAAAGATAACAAGCAGCAACTTTTATGACAACTAGTAAGTTTGAATAGACTCACATTGATGCATAAAAATATTTTCTCATAAGTATTGTACCTCTAGTTAAAGAGTTTGATTTTCTTTTTTAAAACCTTCAATGTAAGAACGTTTTTTTTAATAAATACATAAAAGTTATTTGTTAAGTGACGTTTTCATAAAAAATAGTTTTTTATCTTTGTTATACAACATGTACACATTAATCTTTTTTTATTAGTATCAAGTCTTTCTTGAATATTTCAAAGAATTAAGAGTTTTGTTAATATAAATTAATATTAATTGAATAAGACATTACAATGAAATTTAAATTTTATATATATATATATATATATATATATATATATATATATATATATATATATATATATATATATATATATATATATATATATATATATATATATATATATATATATATATATATATATATATATATATATATATATATATATATATATATAAAAGTCTCAGTTAACCTAAAAAAAACACTAATAGAAGCAAACACATCAAATAATATACTCACAAACACAAAAAAAGATAAGTTATTTGACTAATTGTTTGATTGACTAATACAAATTAAAAAAATAAGAAATCAAAAAAATTACTCAAATAAAGCACAACTCATTTGAATCTGTGAGCTAATCTAATTCATATTGTCAACTAGACTTTTAAAAATGTTGAAAATAATGATCCACAAAATAATAAAACTAAAAAAGATACGTTAAACAAACCACATACATTTAAAGAGGATTACAATTTTTTACAATTGATTTATGATAAGTAAATATTAATAAACTATTTTAGAGAACTACCGTGATGCAGAGAGAATATGTGTAAAAAATATTTGAAAGTAATATTTTAGAGTTTGATGTGTTTAGTTATTGATAAATAGTTAGGTTTAACGTCTGTAAATTATCATATTAAAAAACCAAAATTTACTTAAACTATATATATATATATATATATATATATATATATATATATATATATATATATATATATATATATATATATATATATATATATATATATTCAATTTTTTATACAAAACTCACATATAATCAAGTTTTTTTATAGGGATGTGTCGCTACTGCGAAAATCGGCGCCGGCTGAACAGAAGAGTCGCCACCGTGCGTTATTTATCCCAACGGAGGGAAAGGAAACGCTCGAAGTAAACCTACCGCAAAACGGGGAAAGGAATGGTCATCACAACCAAAACCTGGATTCGGGAGTCGGTTACGCAAGGGGAAGGTATTAGCACCCCTCACGTCCGTCGTACTCGACGGGATCCACGCTTGTTTTCTGTCGAAAGGATGGTTATTCTATCTACTCTACAGGTCTGGGGTTAAAAGAAAAGAAAATGACTCGGCAAAGTATCACACTTTATGCCTACGTATTCCCGTCTGTAACGAGAAATCAGAGTCAACGTAGTTCGCCTACCTACGGGAAAGGAGGGGAAGGTTGCTCGCTAGGATATCGCATCCTATGCCTACGTACTTTCATACAGCATGAAAGATCAGAGCAAACGTAGTTCGGGCCACGCACGACACAAGTCTGTTTTGATTTTTTTTATCTCCTTCTGAAAAAGGGTTTTTCTGATTAACAGTCCAAGCGGACAAAAATGACGTTTTGATGAGTTCACATTCTTTTACGGAAGAAGTGTCTTTTATTGGGTTTGAAATCTTATTGTGTTTTTTGATTGTTTTGAGATGAGAAGAGAAACAGCAACTCTAACCTATGGTTGAAAAGGGAATCAAATTGACCTAATGTTATCATGCATGGGTTAAAACCTAATGTCTATCATGTTCCTCTCTTGCACAGAGAGAAACAGAGATCCTAAGGGATAAACGGAAACAGAACATCATATATACAGTAAAGCAGTAAAATGCATGGATGCAGCAGTACAAGCGAGGCAAGGGAGTCCCGCTCAACCTCGAACCTAGAAAACAACAGGCAAAAGCGAACAAAATTCGCTTTCAACCTAACAGGTTAATTGGCAAACAATACAGTCCGGGAAATTCAAACAATACATCAAAAATTATAAACAGCAAAAAATAAACAGCAAACAGCAAATCTGCACAGCAAGCTCCATCAACATCTGTCCTCAAGTCATCTTCAAACAGCTACAAGCTTCAAGCAAGCATCAACAGTAATCATCTTCAACAGCTTCAAGCAACAGGGCTTCAAACAGTAGCAGTCAAATGCACAACTTCAACAGCACAATCTTCATCTTCAAGCAAGGTCTCTATCTTCAATTTCTCATGGCTTTTCTTCAAATCATACTCTCCAGGATGAGGAACAATCAACAGAATGAATTGGGATGCTAAACAGTTAGTTGACCACTAAAGGTGGCAAACAGACTGTTTAACAAAATGTAGAATGTTTCTCTCAAGAGTTCTATCTCTTAGAGACTGTCACCAAGCCTTCCAAAGGAAGGGGGTGAGTATCCTAGAGAGACTCTGAATCACAGAGAGGGATGGAGGCAAACAAGACCTTCCATGTTTATGAAGCAAGCTTCTACTCTAAGCTCTACCTAGTTCCTAGTTCCTAGTTCCTATAGCTCTCAACAGCTGCAAGCAAGCTACAATCTTCATCAACTCCTGAACTGGGTCTTCATTCCTTTTGTCTTCAATGGCTTCATCAGCAAAGTCTTCAGCTCAAACCCAAACCCCAAGCAGGCCCAATACCCCACACAGTCAAACAAATAACCCTAGAGAGGGCACACCATACAATCAATCAAATACAAGAATATACTAATAGCATTGATATAATAGGGGAACTTCTAATCATTTCTAAGAGATCTATCACTTACCCATAATACCCCTATAGTCCCATCTCCTAATTTGTCCTAAAACCCAAAAAGAAATTTGCTTTGTTACACCTATGTCATCTTCACAACCCTAATTGACTAGCCTAATAGTTTCTAACTAAACTACCTAAAATAAATCCTAAAAAATTGGTATAAAAATCAGGGGGGCACCTAATATCCATATCTAGTTATACTAAAAAGAATGGGGTGAAAATCCTAAAGGAAGCTCTTAAACTAAATTCAACAAATAGTAGCATAAACCAAAAGAATTAAAAAAAACTATTAAATGTAAAAATATACAAAAAAATATGAAAATGAAGTAAAATGACAATTTTATGTTTTCATATTTTTCTTGACAGAAAATAGAAAATGGGAAAAAAAGTCTCATTAAAAAATAATGTTTTTTCATTTTATTATGAATTTTTAAAGATTAAGAAAATTTGGAGTGAAATTTAATATGAAAAATGATGAGGGGTATGAAAAGCAATAAACTTCAGTTAGCATTCATATCTGGGCCCAGCATGGGGGTGCGCATAGCATAGCGCCTGGGCCCAGTCTTAAAATCAGAGAAACTAAATAAAAATAAAAATAAAATGATAGAGGCGCGGTGCAAATAGCATCAGAGTTCAATGCAAATCTGGATTGGGCTGGACAAGGGGGTTGGGATAGCAAAGTCCACATGAAGCCCATCAGGGAACTTTAATGAAACACAGTGTCTTGTACGCTCGAAATTCCCTCCAAATCTCGCTTCAAATCGCAGTCGTCCGATGGCTTCTCAAGTTAATCTTCAACGCATGATCTAACGACCAGTTCGTCTTCTTCATTGAGAAGGTTAGGGTTTTCAGAATCCATGAACATGCAAGCTTCACGCAACAGAATTCCATTCCTTCGTTCTCCTTCATCTCTCCACCATTTGACACGTTCCAAGAACCAAATTCAATCTATTTTCCACGTAGAACACAACCATGGTGTTGGTTTGCCTCAAAACTCTCTCCATCGTCCAAACCGAAAGGTGTAATATCAAGAACTCAACATTTACTCAGGTTTCAATCATCACCAATCTTACCAATCTTTGTACAAAAACGATCCTTATGTCACACTGAACAAATCTAGCTAATTATTTAAGATTATCACATCCTAATCACTATGTTCTAGGTCCAAACCGAATTTGCACTCACATGTCAATCTCCATGAAATCTTGCCTAAAGCTCCAGAATCAATCATCTAACCACCTAAACCATGTTTAACCTAACAAATCTCTATCATGCTACCTAATTCGGGCCAAAATGTGAGAAAAACTAACCTGGTAAAAAGTTGAAAACAGATGAGGATCCTCTTCAATCCACAGCTTGCAATGCTCCAAGATCACTCAGTGTGCTATAATCTTTCTTTTGTATGCAACAATTCTTGCTCAAACCACTTGGATCACCATAACCAACTTCAATTGCACTTGGATGAGAGAAGATTGCATAGCACGATTCTTGCAGTTTCCTCTTCAGATCTTGCTTGTAATCTACTCAGGGATGATTATTGAATGGAATTGAATCATAAAATTGAATGAATGATGAAGAATTAAGAAGATTCGAATGAATTTGCAAAAATGCAAAATGAAGTGAAACTATGAGTTCTTGATCCAAATGAAATTCAACCCCTTCATGGATCAGCTCTAGGGTTTATATAGATGATGATGGAAAGTTCTGGAAGATGCTAGATTAATCCCATGAGAAGTTATTCATATCATTGCATGAGAAAATGAAAATGGCCAAGTTGCAAAACCAACTCTGCATTGCCTTGTTACAGCCCCTCAAAATCTCTTGAATTTCTCCTTTCATGACAATTAGAGAGTGTAGAAACCATCCCTTGCCTTGCACCTTGGTCTTAGCTTGATTTGGCAAGTGTATCCTTTCTTACAAGCAACTTAAGATAACTCCAATTTCTTGACTTTAAACCAAAAAACTAGTATTGCCAATGATCTTAAAATGCAATTTCCCTTCAAAATGGTTGGTCATATGCTTGGTTTTGCTTTTGTATCAAAAAATCACAATTTTGGTCATTTAAAAAGGTATTTTTCCCTTTAATATTGGTCAATTTTGCAAATCTAAGTTCCATGCATTTCCAACTTGCCACAACCACTTTTCTAGACTCAAAAAGTCATTTGGAGCAAGTTTGATGTTGACCATTTTTTCATTTGAAGTTTGGAAATAGGAGTTTTGGGCATATGCTTGAAATGACCTGTAATTCCACTTTCCCAAAATACCCCTGGCTTGCCAAGATCATAAGTAGAGTTCTACAAATCATATGAAGACATACCATACCTTTATAGAAATCTAAGATCATGAGGAACAACTTTCATGTTGGCCAGAAATCCATTTGAAAACTCCTTGAGGGGTAAAAGTTGCTTGGAAGTCAAGTAACTTTCATAGACAAATTTCAGTGTCCTCAGATGACCTGTAACTTGCAAGAACCATAACTTGAGTTCTATAAATCTCCTTGATGCCTTCCACCACTCAAATTAAAGGTCTTGAGATCCTATACAAGTTTCATGTTGGCCAAGGATCCATTTGAAGCTTGCATTTTGAATTATCTTGCTTGGAAGTTTACCCTAAACTAGGGGATTTTACACAGAAACCCTAATTTAGAAACCTCTCTTCTTCTTGATTTCTCCTTGGCACAACACCACATCCATCTCTACATGTCAAATGAGGCATCCCACATCTTTCAAATAGGCCTTGATGCCCTTCAATCAAGCATTTGACCTAGGGTTGACCCAAATGAAACCCTAGTTGACTGTCTTCAACTGCAACTCTTGTAATCACATCAATGACTTGTATCACTTTCAAAATGACTCTCTAGGTCTTCCATGATGTATGTACACATTCCATGCTTTCAATTCATAGCTCACAACTTCTCTGATGATCTTCAAATACCCTCAAGATAGGAGATAGATCCACTGCTTGATCCACTGACTTCTCAGATTTCAATTTCTTTCTGATGACTTGGATAAGATTGAATTTGAATAAGAACCTCTTGATATGCTCATAGAGATAAGGATTGCATTTGGTCCCTTGTTGGATGGCTTGCCCATGTTATGCTATGCAGATGAATGAATTATGTACATGACCTAATATGCAAACTCTAAAGCTATGAGACATAAACCAAGTGAAATAGGTTGAGCAAATTTTAGGGTGCAACAGCTGCCCCTATTCAAACGACTTGGACCCGACTGGGTGAAGAGCGAACGACCTTCAAACATTCGAGGTACGAGACGATTGAATACTAAGAACCCGGAAATTTGCCAACCGCAGAAATAAACTGCACAACTGTTTGGGGAACATTATCTACAAATCTGATTTCAGCATTATCTTTTTAATACTTGAATGAACTTATTGACTTCACTGGGAGAAGTACTTCTGTCACCCAAACGTGACCCTGCCAACGGTTCAGGAGAATCACTCTGCCATCACTACGAGAAATCACTCCGCCACCACTGCGGGAAAAGTTTGTCATTATTACGGGAAAATGACTCTGCCACCACTGCGGGTACATACTCTGACAAATACAGGAAAATAACTACGCCTCTGCTACGGGAAATACTCTGTCGAATACAGGAAAATAACTCCGCCTTTGCTACGGGTAAACACTCTGTCGAATACAGGAAAATAACTCCGCCTTTGCTACGGGTAATACTCTGTCGAATACAGGAAAATAACTCCACCTTTGCTACGGGTAATACTCTGTCGAATACAAGAAAATAACTCCGCCTTTGCTACGGGTAATACTCTGTCGAATACAGGAAAATAACTCCGCCTTTGCTACGGGTAATACTCTGTCAAATACAGGAAAAAAATCTTCGCCTCTGCTATGGGTAATACTCTGTCAAATACAGGAAAATAACTCCGCCTTTGCTACGGGTAAACACTCTGCCAAATACAGGAAAATAACTCCGCCTCTGCTACGGGTAATACTCTGTCGAATACAGGAAAAAATCTCCGCCTCTGCTACGGGTAATACTCTGTCGAATACAGGTTTTCTGCCTATCTTTGTAGCAGCTGGCTCCATCAATCATATGGATGACACAATATGAGCCTAATCTTCCAATTTTTCAGTGCTGACATGGCAGCAAATCTGAGAAGGGCTCTTCTGGGGATTTTCTGAATCCACACTGTCAGACAACCTATTTTATCATAGGCGGTAACTTCCAAAAATTGATTCACGAAATCTTTTGATAACGGCTTAACAACAATCTTGAAGAAATACTCCACTGGAGGGGTAAGAGAAACTTAAACAAGCAACTCTGTGGGGAATAATGCCAAAACCGACATTATCATTACATGTCTCACGCCGAGATCTTGAATGTTTGGTAATTAACTTGAGCAAGAGCTCTCTCCACCTGCAAGGGAAACAATACTTGAAAACAAACGGTTAACCAACCTGGTTTATGTTTCAAAATGCATATGTTTGACAATGGCGTAATGCTCCGTTCGACATGGAAATGCTACGCGTTTTTATTTGGTAGATGCGAATATAACACTATATGCCAATGCAGATGCAAGCTCGAACTGCTGGGATACAGAAAATCGCTTCAGCAAAATAAATGCTGAGGACAACGCCAACTCCTCTAGGGAATAACTGAATGCGCCAATCATGATTGGACTTCTGCTGGAGAGTGAACGGGTATCACACGGTATTCCGACAAAATAAATGCCGGGACACACAACCAACTCTGTCGGGAAGAGTTTTAATCTTCGAGTTCCACTGGGAGGAAAGAAAACACTTGTTGAAAAAGAGAGAACTCCGCTGGGGACGAAACGACTCTCTTGAGGAAAATCAACTGTCTCCGCTGGGGGAGAGTAAACGACCCTACTGGGAGGGGAATCTCTACTGGGAAGAGTAGACTGTCTGGGTACAGCTCACGAGTTGGAAATATTAATCTTCTGAGGCTAAACCACTCTGCTCGGGATGGGGGATCCTTTTGGGGGACACCACACTGTCTGACTACAGCCTTCGATCTTGGAATCGTCAATTCTGCTGAGGGTAAACGACTTTGCTGGAGAATGTCCCTCGGATAAGCTACGACTAGCTGGGGAACTTGATCCTTCTTCAGTAAGGAACATGGTTATCTCCGAAGCGTGACCTGCATGGGGATCGAGTCTTTCCGTGACGAGCTCCTGGTCAGTACTGCTATCTTTTGATCGTCCACCTCGTATGGTCAAGAACCCTGCAACACCACAAACGAGACAAGACAAGTCTATGCAACCAAATATATTCAGGTTAGTGTTAGTGATATTATTCAAAGTTTTAGCAATTATTAGCAAGGTCCAGCGATGTTATACACTTTCTAGTTTTATTAAACCTGGCGTTTGTCATGTACAAAACAGTAAAGAACCAGCATCAAATACTGAATAACATGTTTTATTGATTGGGCCCCTAAATGGGCAGAGTTTTGTACACGGGATGTAACTCCTGGAAAGAGGAAGCTACACACAACAAATATACAAGTATGCACAAGAATCATAAATACAATGACAAATCAAATTTGTACACATGTCGGCAACGGGATACAGATGAACATCATGAGCTGATCCTCCTATGACTCGCCTGACTCTAGTGCTTTCCCGGTATTCACACTTCCGAAGAGATTGTATCTGATAATCGCCCCCTCAGGTATATTCTCCCGCACCAATGCGCACCGCAGTATCAAATTCGGACCGCAGTCATTTGCTTTTCAAATCCCTAACTTTTGCGTGAACCGCCCTTTACGGGTTTTCAGTTCACCGGGATACCCTTTTTTGCCGAAGCCGCCCAGTGTAGGTTTTCAACTTCGCGGGTGTACATTTTTTCAATTTTATCCCTAACTTTTGCCCGAACCTTTCATTCTGTTTTTGGTTCGCCAGGATGCCCCATTTTTGCCTGGACTCTCTTTTTTCTGTCCAGCGGGTCAATTTCAAGCAAAGTATTTTTTAACTGCGTCCGAATTCACAGGCGACGTAAAGTCTTCACCGTCCATGGTGGACAACAACAAAGCTCCTCCTGAAAAGACTTTTCTGACAACGTATGGCCCTTCGTAGTTGGGGGTCCACTTGCCCCTGTGATCTGCTTGTGGCGGGAGAATCCTTTTCAGCACAAGGTCGCCCGTCTGAAAGCTCCGAGGATGTATCTTCTTATCATATGCTTTCTTCATTCGGCTCTGGTACAAACTACCGTATGCTAGAGAAGCTATCCTCTTCTCATCCATTAAACTCAGCTGGTTCAACCTGTCTTTCACCCATTCTGCCTCGTCTAGTTGGACATCTCGTAATACTCTTAGGGAAGGAATCTCAACTTCCAGTGGTAACACTGCTTCCATTCCATATACCAACGAGAACGGGGTTGCCCTGGTCGATGTGCGTACCGTCGTACGGTAACCGTGCAAAGCAAAAGGTAGCATCTCATGCCAGTCCTTATAGGTCACCACCATCTTCTGGACAATCTTCTTTATGTTCTTATTGGCCGCTTCAACAGCGCAATTCATCTTGGGTCGATAAGGGGAGGAGTTGTGATGCTCGATCTTAAAACTCTGACACAGCTCCTTCATCATTTTGTTATTCAGGTTTGAACCGTTGTCGGTAATTATCCGCTCGGGGATTCCATATCTGCAAATGATATCTCTCTTGATAAACCTGGCTACCACCTGCTTGGTCACATTCGCATAGGATGCCGCTTCCACCCATTTGGTAAAGTAATCGATTGCTACCAGAATGAACAGGTGTCCGTTAGAAGCCGTCGGCTCGATCTTTCCAATCATGTCGATTCCCCACATTGAAAACGACCACGGTGACGACATTACATTCAGAGGACTCGGAGGCACATGGATTTTATCCGCATAGATCTGGCACTTATGACACCTCTTCGCAAACTTGAAACAATCAGTTTCCATAGTTAGACAATAATAACCTGCCCGCAGCAGCTTCCTCGTTATAGCATGCCCACCAGCATGCGTACCAAATGTACCTTCATGTATTTCCTCCATGAGCAGCTTTGCCTCTTTCTCGTCTACACAACGTAATAGCACCAAGTCGTGATTTCTCTTGTATAAAACACCGTCCGGATTCAGATAGAAATTACCCGCCAATCTCCTGAGAGTCTTCTGATCGTGACTGGATGCCCCAGCCGGATACTCTTTGCTTTTCAGGAAGTTAAGGATATCAAAGTACCAGGGTTTATCATCAGATGCTTCGTCAATGGCAAATACGAAGGCAGGTCTGTCAAGCCGGGAGATAACAATTCTGGGAGTCTCATTCCAGAAGTTGACTTTATACATGGAAGACAAAGTGGCCAGGGCGTCAGCCATCTGATTTTCTGCTCGCGGCACATGATGTAACTCAACCTTGTCAAAGAAAGGCAACAATCTCCTCGCGTAATTCATGTATGGCATCAAATTGGGCTAACGTGTCTCCCATTCTCCTTTTATTTGATTCACCACCAGAGCTGAGTCTCCGTATACATCCAGATTTTTGATTCGCAAATCAATGGCTTCTTCAAGCCCCATGATACAAGCTTCGTATTCGGCTTCATTATTGGTAACTGGAAAGGTCAATCGAGCAGTAAACGGGATGTGCGACCCGTGTGGAGTAGTGATGATTGCCCCTATTCCGCTACCGTAGGCGTTTACAGCTCCGTCAAAGATCAACTTCCATTTGGAACCCAATTCTGGTCCTTCGTCCGGCAACGGTTCTTCACAATCTTTCATCTTTAGGTACATGATATCCTCGTCAGGAAAATCAAACCTCATCGATTGGTAGTCCTCAATAGGCTGCTCTGCCAAGTACTCAGATAATACACTCCCCTTTATAGCCTTCTGTGAGACATACTGGATGTCGTATTCGGTCAAAACCATCTGCCAACGAGCAATTCTCCCCGATAATACCTGCTTTTTGAATACGTATTTGATAGGATCCATCTTCGAGATGAGCATGGTTGTATGGTTCAGCATGTACTGCCTCAAACGCTTGGCGGCCCAGGCTAGCGCGCAACAAGTTTTTTCAAGCATTGAATATCGAGATTCACATTCAGTAAACTTCTTACTCAAGTAGTATATTGCATGCTCTTTTCTTCCTGTCTCGTCATGTTGACCGAGAACACAACCCATACTTCCCTCAAGAACTGTCAAATACATAATCAAGGGTCTCCCTGCCACTGGGGGTATCAAAATAGGAGGCTCTTGCAAATACTGTTTTATTTTATTGAACGCCTTTTGACAATTTTCATTCCATGTTACAACCTGGTCTTTTTTCAACAGCTTGAATAACGGCTCACACGTAGCTGTTAGGTGAGATATGAACCGCGCGATGTAGTTCAACCTCCCTAAAAACCCAAGTACTTCTTTTTCTGTTTTAGGCGTCGGCATCTCTTGTATGGCTTTTATTTTTGCAGGATCGACCTCTATTCCTTTTTCGCTCACGATAAACCCCAGCAGTTTACCCGATCTCACCCCGAAGGTGCACTTGTTAGGGTTCAGTCTCAGCCTGAACTTCCTAAGCCTTTTGAATAGCTTCAGTAGATTCACCAAATGTTCTTCCTCCATATTTGGCAATCATATCATCGACATAAACCTTGATCTCTTTATGCATCATATCATGAAAAAGAGTCGTCATTGCACGCTGATACGTTGCCTCAGCATTCTTTAATCCGAAGGGCATCACTTTGTAACAAAATGTTCCCTAAGGTGTTATGAAAGTGGTCTTCTCCATGTCTTCTGGCGCCATTTTAATCTGATTATAGCCTGAGAAGCCATCCATGAAGGAGAATACGGAGAATTGAGCAGTGTTGTCAACCAGCACATCGATGTGAGGAAGCGGAAAATCATCTTTCGGGCTTGCTTTGTTCAGATCACGGTAATCTACGCACATTCTCACTTTACCGTCTTTCTTTGGCACTGGCACGATATTAGCGACCCATGAGGGATATTTTGTAACAGCTAGGAAACCAGCATCCCACTGCTTTTGAACCTCCTCCTTAATTTTCACTGTCATATCAGGTCTAGTTCTGCGAAGCTTCTGCTTAACCGGCGGGCATTCTTCTTTTAGCGGCAGACGGTGCACAACCATATCCGTATCCAGCCCAGGCATGTCTTCATATGACCAAGCGAACACATCACTGTACTCTCTGAGCATTTCAACCAGTCTTCGCTTGACGTCGCTCTGCAGCGCGGCTCCTATACGGATGTTCTTTTCAACCCCTTCCGACCCCAGGTTAATAATTTCAATGACCTCCTCATGAGGCAGAATGACTCGTTCTTCTTGCTTTACCAACCAAGACAATTCTTCGGGAACGTCGCCATCTTCAACAATTTCTTCTTCGGTCTGAAATACCGGGTGCTCAAAGTCGAAATGAGTCATAGGCGGTTCAATGATGTCATCTGAAAATATTATCCTGCAAAAGGAATGGTTAAATGCTTCAAAATGCGTATAAAACGAATAACCACGTTGCCATTTTATTGTAAAACACAAAAACAGGAAAAACAAAGATCGCAATATTTGTACATGAAAAAACGCCTTTTATTTAATGATTAAACAACGCAATGTACATAACAGCACAGCCCTAAGCAAAATCACGATGCCCCGGGTAAGACACCGGATTGTTCAACAATTAAGAAAACAAAGTATTACTGTTTGGTAGTCACAGGAACAATCTCCTGAATAGACCAATTGCATAATCCTTGTCCTGGCACGCTCGGCTGAATCCAGGCGTCCATGTCGCAGTCACTGTCTCCTTCTTCGGAATCTGAAACAACGTTGATGGCCTCGTGATACACTCCACTAGCTGTGATTGTTATCGGTCCTTTGAAACGGGGTGCCCCTGCAGAAGGCGTTGATGATGACGGTTGATAACCCAGCCCGAATTTGTCCATCTTCACGGGAATATCCAGAACCTTGCCCCAGCCTTTTGTCTCACCAGTCTGCACTAGAGCCTGAGCCTCCTTGTATGATGAGACGGCTACCTCTGACGCTTTACTCGACCCTGGAACTTTGTCTTTGATGCGCAACCCTTCAAATGCTTGACAGGGTGTTTCATGAATCTCGCTGTCGACTTCTACATACTTGAATGATGACAGATGGCTAACCAATATATCTTCTTCTCCACAGACCGTGACCACACTGTCCCCTACCATGTATTTCAGCTTTTGGTGCAAGGTAGATGTGACTGCCCCAGCACCATGGATCCAGGGTCGTCCGAGAAGGCAGCTGTATGCGGGCTGGATGTCCATAATATAAAATTCAGTTTCGAAAACCTCCGGCCCCACCTGTAGAGGTAACGTTATGGATCCAAAGACTGTTCTTCGTGTACCATCAAATGCCCTGACCACCAAGTCACTAGGCGTACAAACGATTCCCCTGACATCCAATTTCATCATTGCTTTCTTTGGCAGCACGTTCAAGGAAGATCCGGTATCTACCAGTACGTGGGACATGACTGAGCCCCTACACTCAACTGAGACGTGCAACGCCATGTTATGCTCTCTCCCCTTCGGGGTCAAATCAAAATCTATAAACCCCAAGCTATGGCCTGCGTTCACATATGCCAACACCCCCTCTAACTGATTCACCGAAACATCTTGGGGTACGAAGGACGTATCTAGAACTTTCAACAATGCATTTCTATGAGCTTCGGAACATAATAGCAACGACAGTATGGATATCTTCGATGGCGTCTGTTGAAGGTGCTCAACAATCTTATAATCACTCTTACGAATAAGGCGCATAAACTCTTCTACATCCTTCAACGACGTTTCTTTTTCGTTCCTCTGCACAGGGACATTCTCATTCATCTTTCCTTTTCCTTTCGCCAGTCGTTCAGCCTCTACCTCAGGCGATATAAAGATTCTCCCACTTCTCGTCATCCCTCCGGTACCGACGACATTGTCTACAACCTCTACTGGTTGTTTATTAATATCAATTTTCACCCCATCACAGTATGCTTCCAACCCATAGGTCCAGGGTACTGCCTTAGTGCTCTCATAAGGGATTGGTCCTGCCTTGGTGATAGTGATCGGCGGCCGCCTGGCTGGCGCTGTTATAGTTATTGTTTTTCGGGGAATTGTCACGGTAGCTACGTCACTTTGTTCATCCGCTGATAACTCTGCAGGTTCTTCAACTGCCGTTCTGTCGAACTGTAACGTGCCTCCATCTATCAAGGTCTGAATACCCTTCTTCAATTCAACACAACCCCCAGCTTGGGTCCAACACTCTAAACAATACTCATCGCAGCCCGGATACACACCTCCTTTCAATAATCTGCTCTTTATCTCGCATAACGGTGTCTTGAGGTCATCAACATTCATGATCAAGTTCAAACCCTCCTCGGTTAAAATAGCATTTGCCCCATGGTTGGGCATGGGCTTTTGTACTATGTTCGGACCTGCTTGTCCAAAATTGATAGCCTTACTATCCAATAGATCTTGTACCACATGCTTGAACACGTGACAACTCTCTACGTCGTGGCCAGGAGCCCCGGAGTGGAACTCACAGTGCTTGTTCGCGTCAAAACCGTACGGCAGAGTGCCTGTTACTGGCGCCATAGTCCTCTTTTCCACCAAGTTCAAACCCAGTAATGTCTGTAGCAATTCGGCATACGTTGAAGGAGGCGTTTCAAACACCCTCCTTGGTCTGCCCCCCTGAATTCTACGCTGGGCAGGATGTGCCCCTTGTTGTGGCTGATGTTGCTGTTGTTGTATTGGTTGTTGCTGAAATGGTATCGTGACACTTGCCACTTGCTGCGGATGATTGTACTGATTCCGACCTCTGCCCCGGCCTCGGCCTCGGCCCCCGAACACTGCACTTGCATCACCTTGACGGCGCCCACCGAAAGCCCTTCTGTTACTGCCAGCTGAAGTGGATTCCTCAGCTTGGAACCTTCCCAGTTTAATGTTGCTTTCAATTTTCTCACCCATCAGGATTAAGTCCGAGAAACTGCCCAAGGAAGTATGAAACAGCTTGTCATAAAACACACCAGTAAATGTTCCTATGAACATATCATTCATTTCTTTGTCATCTAAAGGAGGATGAACTCGTGCAGCCAGGTCGCGCCACCTTTGCGTATATTCTTTGAAGCTCTCGTCCTTCTTCTGGGACAACCCCTGCAATTGGACCCGGTTGGGTGCCAAGTCACTATTGTACTTATAATGAGCCACAAACGCTTCGGCCAGCTGCTTCCAAGTCTTTATTTGAGTTGGCTCTAACCCCATGTACCATTCAAGGGAAGGACCAGACAAGCTGTCTTGAAAGAAATGCATCAGCATTCTCTCATCGTTTGAATAGGCCGACATTTTTCTATAGTATGATCGCACATGCACCTTTGGACAGGTATCCCCCTTATATTTGTCGAATGTGGGAGCTTTGAATTTTAGTGGTACCCTCAGACCAGGCACCAGACCCATTGTGGTCATATCTAAACCAACAACACTTTGATTCACGACCCCTTTCATCTGCTCCTCGAGCATCTTGATTCTCTGAGAGTCATCCATAGGACCTTCGAAACCTCCACCAGAGAAAGCATCTTCTTGCTGATCTTCTAGCCAATTACCGTTCCCATTTCCGTATCCATCGTATCCGTTGTTACGTCCAAATCTAGTCTGATTCATTACAGGGCCCCGCCCCCTGTTACCATACCCCGGAGTGACTCCGGCAGGTCCAAAAGTCATTATTCCAGCACCATTCCCATTACCGAGTCCTCCATAACCCTGATTAGTCATACCAAATCCGTCCTGTCCGAAGCCCTGAGCGTTGAAGCCGTACTTCCCAGCATGATCAAACCCCTGGTCATTAAAGCCAAATCCGTTGTTACCGAAGCCATTACCTCCCACATTATCACCACCCAGGTTGACATCTCCGAACCCAACGTTGTTGACAACAGTCTCGTTACCGATTCCAACGTTATCGTTCCCGGCGGCAGCGCCGTTGTTCACATTGACAGCAGGTATGTTCACCACAGGTGGAGCTACCGGTGTTGGAGTACCATCCCCGTGAATAGTGTCAACTCGCACAGAATTATGGTCTTCGTTTCCGTGCCCAGCATTTCTCATCAGCAAAGGCTGCACCAAAGCTTGCAAGTTCTCCTGGCCTTTCACAATGGTCTCCATTGTCTGCATGAATAGCGCCAGCTTCTCACGCATCTCCTGCATTTCATTCTGCATCTGATCCATAACTCTTCTGCAGTTGGTACGAGTGGAGTATCGGTGCGGGCGTTGACTTTCAATCCTGAAAAGACCTGGTACAGTGCAGGAAATGAGACACAGTTCAATAATCACCTGTAATGCAATATGAATGCGAATGCAATGCAATATGTGTCTGTCCATTAGGGAATATCATTCCCCGCTTCTAGTGCGAATGTGTCAGTGTGGTGATAGTGACAGCGATACGAAGTTCGGAGCCGAATCATAGAAAACACCTCATATATTGCAGAGAAACCCATCAAGTCAGGAATACAATATCAATGAGTGTACAATAAGAAGGCATGACCTCAACCAACAATCCTGGTGATGGTCAGCACAATGCAAATAAAGCATACACATTAATACATGAAATGGTCAAGTACTCCCATAGGCCTGGTACTCCTCTAATAACCTCTTAGTCTCTGGATGACTTGGTCGGGTAAGCAGACCCTCAACAAGTAGATCTCTTCGCTTGAGAACACGTCGTAAATCACCAGCAGATTCCTCCCATGCCCCTTCTCCGAAGCGATCCTCTAACTTCCGTTTCTGAGCTACAACCTCTTTCTTGCCCTCGATGGCCTTGTTCAATGCGTTCTGAAGACTATATCTTGCCATCACCTCCTCTTCATACTTTTTAGTGCTAGCCTTCAACTGCTCTTCGAGTTCAGAAATTTGCTGCTTCAATTTGTCTTCCCTCTTTTTATTGTTGGTTAGCGTAGCATTCTACGTCTTGTTACAAGAGGAGATTTCCCGGTGAGCGGCATCGAGTGCTTTCTTTTTGGACTCCAACATATCATGAGAGCTTCTGAATTCTTTCCCCAGACGTTCACGCTTCTTTTTCTCCTCAGTCAGTTCAGCACCTAGCCTGTTTACTAACTCAATCTACTGTTGAAAGGAATGCACAACCTTGTTTTTCTCACTACGCATCTGAGCCAGTTCCTTTTCTAACTCTTCATTAGCCAACAGCAAGGCTTCCTTCTCTTTTACAACTCGCTCGTAGACCTCCATGGTAACGGTGGTTGGTTCATCTACTGGAATATGAACATGGACTGGTGCAGCTGGAAACGGCATTAGCAACTGTCTTGCTCTCTCTTGGATCCAAACTCTGTATGGTACATAAGCCTGACAATCATTCTTCCCCAATAGTGGTTTCCCTCTTCTGTTGATACGCATTCAAGCGTGCTAAAGCTTGGCTAACAACTCTCCATTCAAGTCACCGGTGAAGTACAGAGATTCCTGTACTTCTTCCTCCCTAGGTGGGTTCTTCAATGCGTATCCACACTGGCGAACAAACAGAGATGGATTATAATTAATGCATCCTTTCCTTCCTATCAAGGGCATGTTCGGATACCCAGAACAACTGAAAATAAGCTCAGACCCCAGCAAGTCTCGGTCAAACCACTCAATGTCTTCAGAAGATAGTCTCATCAGGCTCTCTGGCCAGTCAGCTGTAGTTGCACCATCTACAAAAGGTCCCTTTAGGGGGAGGTGGCTCTTAAACCACATGTACAATAAAGGCACACAACAAGAGACGTTCTTGCCTCTCCTATTCTCATTTCTGTAGTGCAGCGAATGGTAGAAATCCCCGATCAATGTGGGTACAGGGTTGCCAACAGCAAACAAATGAAATGCATCAATGTCCACAAAATTCGGGAAATTGGGAAATAGCACTATCCCATAGATGCACAGAGCCAAAACAGCGTTAAAGACTACCCAGCATCCATTCTTGGCGTATTCCTGAGCTTTACCAATCAGAAACTGGAGGGAGAAGCCTGGACCCCCGCGCCAAGAAGTCATCAATAGCTCAGAAGCGTCCATGTGTAAAGCCACTGCTAAGTCCTCTAACTTGGGCTCAGCGTCAAAGTGAATGAAAGGAACCTTATTCTGTACCGGCAGCTCAATAAACTCTGCGTACTCTTCCATGGTAGGCCCCAAAATAAAGTCAGCGAATGTGAAACATCTCAAGACAGGGTCATAGAATTGCATCAATGTATACAGCCCATTCAGTTCATCATCAGTTGGTTTGCGAACCAATCTCAACAGTCTTCCGTAACTCTGCCTAAAGCTTCTCCGGACATCCTCATCAGCAAGGGAAATCAAACCAAGCAGGGGAGTAACATCAGGGATAGGTAACTTGTAGGCAACTGTCATTCTCAAACCAGCCATGATCATTAATCAGAAGTCCGGAGACTAGAATCAGGGAATATGCAAATGCACCTGCAGCACAGACGCACGTTAATGGAATGTGATGATAATGGTTATGCAAACAATGCAATGCAAATAAAATGCAACAAAGGACCAAGTGCTCTGACTGATAAGCCCAAATCACACCAAGAACAAAGTCTCCAACAGACCCTCCAATATTCTTCAAACCATGGTCTCAACCAGACCTCACACATAAGCCTCAATCAAGCCTCAAACCCAATAATCACTCCAACTTGGTCTCTGACAGACCCCAATAACTGTCCATAAGTAGCCTGAATCTCAAATCAAGAAACAAACCGGTATCTGGAGGTCTAGTTACCTGCATAGCCCCAAACCCTCTCACAGGTAGGTGTCCTAGTAACTGACAATGGTATGGCATCCTATGCGGTCGTCGGCGTCACAGACTTTCAGGGTTGATGATACGATTCCCAGAAGGAGTGGCATCATCAAATCCTGAAGAGGCCTCACTTAGCCAACTTCCAAATGATCGGTTCCCAGAGTCGACAATCCAACTAACCAGCAACCCGAGCCACCCAAAGGGTAGGACAGGAGGCCAACCAGAAGAACCTCGTATGAGTGTGGATTTCGCGGGACACTAGGACATGCAAAGCACGTGCGTGCCCACTACTTTCCACTCTAATTCTAGGTGCACTCAAGCCCAGGTCCGGCTTATCTCTCAATCATAGAACACCCGTCACACCCCAATACAGCAATAATAACAATAATATAATGCTGAAAGTAAATAACTGAAAAGTAAATCCATACAAAATCCTCGACGGGAAAACAAGCGCTAGGATTGACTCGCTTAGGGGACGTTGGATCCCCAGCAGAGTCGCCAGCTGTCGCTACTGCGAAAATCGGCGCCGGCTGAACAGAAGAGTCGCCACCGTGCGTTATTTATCCCAACGGAGGGAAAGGAAATGCTCGAAGTAAACCTACCGCAAAACGGGGAAGGAATGGTCATCGCAACCAAAACCTGGATTCGGGAGTCGGTTACGCAAGGGGAAGGTATTAGCACCCCTCACGTCTGTCGTACTCGACAGGATCCACGCTTGTTTTCTGTCAAAAGGATGGTTATTCTATCTACTCTACAGGTCTGGGGTTAAAAGAAAAGAAAATGACTCGGCAAAGTATCGCACTTTATGCCTACGTATTCCCGTCTGTAACGAGAAATCAGAGTCAACGTAGTTCGCCTACCTACGGGAAAGGAGGGGAAGGTTGCTCGCTAGGATATCGCATCCTATGCCTACGTACTTTCATACAGCATGAAAGATCAGAGCAAACGTAGTTCGGGCCACGCACGACACAAGTCTGTTTTGATTTTTTTTATCTCCTTCTGAAAAAGGGTTTTTCTGATTAACAGTCCAAGCGGACAAAAATGACGTTTTGATGAGTTCACATTCTTTTACGGAAGAAGTGTCTTTTATTGAGTTTGAAATCTTATTGTGTTTTTTGATTGTTTTGAGATGAGAAGAGAAACAACAACTCTAACCTATGGTTGAAAAGGGAATCAAACTGACCTAATGTTATCATGCATGGGTTAAGACCTAATGTCTATCATGTTCCTCTCTTGCGCAGAGAGAAACAGAGATCCTAAGGGATAAACGGAAACAGAACAGCATATATACAGTAAAGCAGTAAAATGCATGGATGCAGCAGTACAAGCGAGGCAAGGGAGTCCCGCTCAACCTCGAACCTAGAAAATAACAGGCAAAAGCGAACAAAATTCGCTTTCAACCTAACAGATTAATTGGCAAACAATACAGTCCGGGAAATTCAAACAATACATCAAAAATTATAAACAGCAAAAAATAAACAGCAAACAACAAATCTGCACAGCAAGCTCCATCAACATCTGTCCTCAAGTCATCTTCAAACAGCTACAAGCTTCAAGCAAGCATCAACAGTAATCATCTTCAACAGCTTCAAGCAACAGGGCTTCAAACAGCAGCATTCAAATGCACAGCTTCAACATCACAATCTTCATCTTCAAGCAAGGTCTCTATCTTCAATCTCTCATGGCTTTTCTTCAAATCATACTCTCCAGGATGAGGAACAATCAATAGAATGAATTGGGATGCTAAACAGTTAGTTGACCACCAAAGGTGGCAAACAGACTGTTTAACAAAATGTAGAATGTTTCTCTCAAGAGTTCTATCTCTTAGATACTGTCACCAAGCCTTCCAAAGGAAGGGGGTGAGTATCCTAGAGAGACTCTGAATCACAGAGAGGGATGGAGGCAAACAAGACCTTCCATGTTTATGAAGCAAGCTTCTACTCTAAGCTCTACCTAGTTCCTAGTTCCTATAGCTCTCAACAGCTGCAAGCAAGCTACAATCTTCATCAACTCCTGAACTGGGTCTTCATTCCTTTTGTCTTCAACGGCTTCATCAGCAAAGTCTTCAGCTCAAACCCAAACCCCAAGCAGGCCCAATACCCCACACAGTCAAACAAATAACCCTAGAGAGGGCACACCATACAATCAATCAAATACAAGAATATACTAATAGCATTGATATAATAGGGGAACTTCTAATCATTTCTAAGGGATCTATCACTTACCCATAATACCCCTATAGTCCCATCTCCTAATTTGTCCTAAAACCCAAAAAGAAATTTGCTTTGTTACACCTATGTCATCTTCACAACCCTAATTGACTAGCCTAATAGTTTCTAACTAAACTACCTAAAATAAATCCTAAAAAATTGGTATAAAAATCAGGGGGGCACCTAATATCCATATCTAGTTATACTAAAAATAATGGGGTGAAAATCCTAAAGGAAGCTCTTAAACTAAATTCAACAAATAGTAGCATAAACCAAAAGAATTAAAAAACTATTAAATGTAAAAATATACAAAAAATATGAAAATGAAGTAAAATGACAATTTTATGTTTTCATATTTTTCTTGACAGAAAATAGAAAATGGGAAAAAAAGTCTCATTAAAAAATAATGTTTTTTCATTTTATTATGAATTTTTAAAGATTAAGAAAATTTGGAGTGAAATTTAATATGAAAAATGATGAGGGGTATGAAAAGCAATAAACTTTAGTTAGCATTCATATCTGGGCCCAGCATGGGGGTGCGCATAGCATAGCGCCTGGGCCCAGTCTTAAAATCAGAGAAACTAAATAAAAATAAAAATAAAATGATAGAGGCGCGGTGCAAATAGCATCAGAATTCAATGCAAATCTGGATTGGGCTGGACAAGGGGGTTGGGATAGCAAAGTCCACATGAAGCCCATCAGGGAACTTTAATGAAACGCAGCGTCTTGTACGCTCGGAATTCCCTCCAAATCTCGCTTCAAATCGCAGCCGTCCGATGGCTTCTCAAGTCAATCTTCAACGCATGATCTAACGGCTACTAGTTCGTCTTCTTCATTGAGAAGGTTAGGGTTTTCAGAATCCATGAACATGCAAGCTTCACGCAACAGAATTCCATTCCTTCGTTCTCCTTCATCTCTCCACCATTTGACACGTTCCAAGAACCAAATTCAATCTATTTTCCACGTAGAACACAGCCATGATGTTGGTTTGCCTCAAAACTCTCTCCATCGTCCAAACCGAAAGGTGTAATATCAAGAACTCAACATTTACTCAGGTTTCAATCATCACCAATCTTACCAATCTTTGTACAAAAACGATCCTTATGCCACACTGAACAAATCTAGCTAATTATTTAAGATTATCACATCCTAATCACTATGTTCTAGGTCCAAACCGAATTTGCACTCACATGTCAATCTCCATGAAATCTTGCCTAAAGCTCCAGAATCAATCATCTAACCACCTAAACCATGTTTAACCTAACAAATCTCTATCATGCTACCTAATTCGAGCCAAAATGTGAGAAAAACTAACCTGGTAAAAAGTTGAAAACAGATGAGGATCCTCTTCAATCCACAGCTTGCAATGCTCCAAGATCACTCAGTGTGCTATAATCTTTCTTCTGTATGCAACAATTCTTGCTCAAACCACTTGGATCACCATAACCAACTTCAATTGCACTTGGATGAGAGATGATTGCATAGCACGATTCTTGCAGTTTCCTCTTCAGATCTTGCTTGTAATCTACTCAGGGATGATTATTGAATGGAATTGAATCATAAAATTGAATGAATGATGAAGAATTAAGAAGATTCAAATGAATTTGCAAAAATTCAAAATGAAGTGAAACTATGAGTTCTTGATCCAAATGAAATTCAACCCCTTCATGGATCAACTCTAGGGTTTATATAGATGATGATGGAAAGTTCTGGAAGATGCTAGATTAATCCCATGAGAAGTTATTCATATCATTGCATGAGAAAATGAAAATGGCCAAGTTGCAAAACCAACTCTGCATTGCCTTGTTACAGCCCCTCAAAATCTCTTGAATTTCTCCTTTCATGACAATTAGAGAGTATAGAAACCATCCCTTGCCTTGCACCTTGGTCTTAGCTTGATTTGGCAAGTGTATCCTTTCTTACAAGCAACTTAAGATAACTCCAATTTCTTGACTTCAAACCAAAAAACTAGTATTGCCAATGATCTTAAAATGCAATTTCCCTTCAAAATGGTTGGTCATATGCTTGGTTTTGCTTTTGTATCAAAAAATCACAATTTTGGTCATTTAAAAAGGTATTTTTCCCTTTAATATTGGTCAATTTTGCAAATCTAAGTTCCATGCATTTCCAACTTGCCACAACCACTTTTCTAGACTCAAAAAGTCATTTGGAGCAAGTTTGATGTTGACCATTTTTTCATTTGAAGTTTGGAAATAGGAGTTTTGGGCATATGCTTGAAATGACCTGTAATTCCACTTTCCCAAAATACCCCTGGCTTGCCAAGATCATAAGTAGAGTTCTACAAATCATATGAAGGCATACCATACCTTTCTAGAAATCTAAGGAACAACTTTCATGTTGTCCAGAAATCCATTTGAAAACTCCTTGAGGGGTAAAAGTTGCTTGGAAGTCAAGTAACTTTCACAGACAAATTTCAGTGTCCTCAGATGACCTGTAACTTGCAAGAACCATAACTTGAGTTCTATAAATCTCCTTGATGCCTTCCAACACTCAAATTAAAGGTCTTGAGATCCTATACAAGTTTCAGGTTGGCCAAGGATCCATTTGAAGCTTGCATTTTGAATTATCTTGCTTGGAAGTTTACCCTAAACTAGGGGATTTTACACAGAAACCCTAATTTAGAAACCTCTCTTCTTCTTGATTTCTCCTTGGCACAACACCACATCCATCTCTACATGTCAAATGAGGCATCCCACATCTTTCAAACAGGCCTTGATGCCCTTCAATCAAGCATTTGACCTAGGGTTGACTCAGATGAAACCCTAGTTGACTGTCTTCAACTACAACTCTTGTAATCACATCAATGACTTGTCTCACTTTCAAAATGACTCTCTAGGTCTTCCATGATGTTTGTACACATTCCATGCTTTCAATTCATAGCTCACAACTTCTCTGATGATCTTCAAATACCCTCAAGATAGGAGATAGATCCACTGCTTGATCCACTGACTTCTCAGATTTCAATTTCTTTCTGATGACTTGGATAAGATTTAATTTGAATAAGAACCTCTTGATATGCTCATAGAGATAAGGATTGCATTTGGTCCCTTGTTGGATGGCTTTCCCATGTTATGCTATGCAGATGAATGAATTATGTACATGACCTAATATGCAAACTCTAAAGCTATGAGACATAAACCAAGTGAAATAGGTTGAGCAAATTTTAGGGTGCAACAGGATGATAACAATTATTCAAACAACTATTATTCTAATATTTATATCGTTCTAAACATTCTTCTTCTGTTAAGACATTATAAAAATTACAAATATGACATCCATTACCTTTATGTTGAAAAAGTGTCACTTTCTTTAAGGTGTTTTTCATAAGAATAAGTTCAATTTCTAGAACAATTTTAGTTACTATAATTTACTTGTTTGTAAGTGGTATAAGTAGTTAACTTCTCTAAAAGATAACAAGCATCAACTTTTATGACATCTAGTAAGTTTGAATAGACTCACATTGATGCATAAAAATATTTTCTCATAAGTATTGTACCTCTAGTTAAAGTGTTTGATTTTCTTTTTTAAAACCTTCAATGTAAGAACGTTTTTTTTAATAAATACATAAAATTTATTTCTTAAGTGACGTTTTCATAAAAAATAGTTTTTTTTATTCATTGTTATACAACATGTACACATTAATCTTTTCTATTAATATCAAGTTTCTCTTGAATATTTCAAAGCATTAAGTGTTTTTTTATATAAATTAATATTAATTAAATAAGACATTACAATGAAATTAAAATTATATATATATATATATATATATATATATATATATATATATATATATATATATATATATATATATATATATATATATATATATATATATATATATATATATATATATATATATATATATATATATATATATATATATATATATATATATATATATATATATATATATATATATATATATATATGTATAAGTCTCAGTTAACCTAAAAAAAACACTAATAGAAGCAAACACATCAAATAATATACTCACAAACACAAAAAAAAAAGATAAGTTATTTGACTAATTGTTTGATTGACTAATACAAATTAAAAAATAAAAATTCAAAAAAATTACTCAAATAAAGCACAAGTCATTTGAATCTGTGAGCTAATCTAATTCATATTGTCAACTAGACTTTTAAAGATGTTGAAAATAATGATCCACAAAATAATAAAACTAAAAAAGATAAGTTAATCAAACCACATACCACATACATTTAAAGAGGATTACAATTTTTTACAATTGATTTATGATAAGTAAATATTAATAAACTATTTTAGAGATCTACCGTAATGCAAAGAGAATATGTGTAAAAATTATTTGAAAGTTATATTTTAGAGTTTGATGTGTTTAGTTATTGATAAATAGTTAGGTTTAACGTCTGTAAATTATCATATTAAAAAACCAAAATTTTATTAAACTATATATATATATATATATATATATATATATATATATATATATATATATATATATATATATATATATATATATATATATATATATATATATATATATATATATATATATATATATATATATATATATATATATATATATATATATATATATATATATATATATATATATATATATATATATATATATATATATATATATATATATATATATATATATATATATATATATATATATATATATATATATATATATATATATTCAAGTTTTTATACAAAACTCACATATAATCAAGTTTTTTTTATAGGAATGATAACAATTATTCAAACAACTATTATTCTAATATTTATATCGTTCTAAACATTCTTCTTCTGTTAAGACATTATAAAAACTAGCGTTCAGACGGGCACTCCCGTGCCCGTCTGTCCGCTTTTTTAATGCGCACAGCATAGAAAAAAAAACGTGTGTATATTTTGTATGAAGTTTTTATCATACTTAGGATTAAAAATAATGTTTTTAGATTTTCTCAAGTAGTCTTAAATGTTCACATGCTTTTTTTAGTGCGCATACATTATAGGCAAATCACTCCTTTATCGGAAGAGTCTATATAGTATAACCTTCGAAGGGAGAGAAGTTTTCCTTCTGATTATTGTTATCTCATGGTAAAGATCCAACTAATTAGAAATATCTTCTTACAAATAATGACAATTCGTTTAATACATTTAAAAGATCAGTTGAGGATAAAGGATTTCTAGAGACTGATCATAATATCAGTGATTGTTTGATTAAGATTGTGGCTCTTCAAATGCCATATGGTTCAAGGAGGTAATTCTCTATTACATCAATTTAAATTAACAAATACTTTTAATACATCAATTTCTCATATTAACAAACCACCTTATAGCGGTTAATAAAAGATATAGTAAATAAATTTGTAACTATATATAAATGGAATATTTTTATATAGTCATTTTTTAATTTAATTTTGTTTTTAATATATAACTATATATAAAAGTAAAATTTTCTTTTGGTGTAGTTTTTTTCTTTCAATTATACTCTTTTCCATTTTTAATTAAATTTCATCTTCTCTTTTATTAACCGCTATATGGTGGTTTGTATATATCTTTCATTCTACTATTTTTTATTATTTTATAAATAATTTAATTAAAAAAAATATATATAAAAAATACCGTTTATATTTTTACTCATCTCTGCATTAATAAAAGTAGACAGACGGACACGGGAGTGCCCGTCTGGTCGCTAGTATAGTATAGGTACAATAAATAAGATCTAAAAACACATAAGTCTCCGTCATCCTTGACCAAAGTCAATGAAATTTAATCTCCTCATTGTAAAGAAGGTTAAACCAAACCATTTGAAACCTCAACTTGCACTTTAATATAACTCTAATAATGGAAGGATAATCTTGTAACCGAATATAAAATATGCAAAATAAACTTAAAGGAATAATAGAAATGTCACATTGAAAGAATAAGAGCTTGTCACTTGATAGTATAACAAAAATTTCAATTCTTTTTTGTTGTGATCCATTGGCTTTTTCAATAGTATTATAACTCTGATAGGTGAAATACAAAATATTTTGGATGATATTGGTGATGATTGTTATAACTTGTATTATTGTTCCTAAAATACACCTATATCACCATCAAATGCAAAGCTACACCAAATTGTTTAAACTATAAGCATGCATATACTTTCACCAAACTCATTAAAAATTATATATTTAATATTTACCGTCAGAAAACAAAAACTAAACAAATAAAAGAGTTTCATTCAGTAGCAAATAAAAAGAATATTCATATTTATAGCATTATATTTACAACTAAGTGTTAACCTTTATTGTCAAGAATAAAAAAGTTAATATAGATTTGAAAAAAGAGTGTAATATTTGTAATTGCAAGAAAAAATATTGTGAGACAAAATTGGACATATTTCAATTCAAGTTAGATGATGTTTAAAAAATGGAAAGTGAGAAATACTCTCAAATTTATTTTATTGAACCTTTATGATTTTTACCAAAAGCAGATTTGGTTATGAATAACACGGTTTGGAAAATATTAACACTTACGCTATTTCAACTTAAAAGTATTCTTATTATTAAAAAACATAAGCAAAATATAAATGGAATAAAAGAGACTATAGAATATGTAAAAGAAAATCTCACTGTCACTATGAATGACTGTATATTTTTAAAAAAATTCTTCATTAAAGGCTTATGAATTTACATAGGATAATTCATTACAACTTAACTAAATATAATTATTAACTTTTTAAATAATTCAAATAACTACTCTGTAATTGAATGACTGTTACATATGATTGGCAATTTCATTATTTTTAAAAGTATTATTGAAAGTAATATAGTTCAGCCCAAAGTCTCTATTTCTTTATCCATAGTTATAGAGTATACATTATAGAAAAAATATTTTTACCATCTAAAATTAATAACATAATAATTACATAAAATAA
Organism: Lathyrus sativus; assembly: GCA_963859935.3. Taxonomy (NCBI): domain Eukaryota; kingdom Viridiplantae; phylum Streptophyta; class Magnoliopsida; order Fabales; family Fabaceae; genus Lathyrus; species Lathyrus sativus. Next base: position 440,230,016 of record OZ012738.1, on the reverse strand, counting down.
ATATTTACATTAATGATAAAGTTCAAACCCTACAAATTAATAATATACACACTATTAAGATCATGCAGTGTTTAAAAATAAAAATAAATATATTAGTTCTAAAGACGTGAATAAAAATACTTTATTTAAACTACAATTTAATATAAATAAAATAAAATAAAAATGATATCTCCCAATTAATTAGAAAATGTGAATACTAACTTTTTCTTTCTGGAACAGTGATTAATAAAAAGGAACAACATTAAATTTGAATCACAAATATGTTTTATTTCTATGCAAAAGAAACTGAAATAAATTTTGCAACTAATTAATAAAAAAACATTATTTTTAGAAAAATCAATAAAGTATTCAATAGTGCAATAAAGTTGAATACACTAAAAAAATAGTAATCAAATTAGCATTATAATAAGGATAAAGCAATGAGAAAATTATACAGAGTGACAATATTACAAAAACAACAGTGTTTAGCAAATCAATTTTGCTTTAAAAAAATTTAAGAAAATAGCAATTAATTTGTGCACAGATGTGAAAAATAAAAGAGAGAAAATTTAAAAAAAATGTAAGGACAAAACCTAAAAAAGTTAAATTATAAAAAAGAGAGAAAAATTTTCACATGCATTTTCATATGTGTGATTATAAATAGAAATAGAAATTGCTAGTTGAAAAGTTATGAACCGTCATTTATTGAGTTCAACATTGATTTTAAACTATCAAATAAAAAATTCAATAAAACAGACAAAAAAAATATTAATATGAATAATTGATATGTAACGCATTTATCTCTTATTCTTATCTCTTCTTTTATTCTCTTGTCAACTAATATTAATCAATAGAATGTATATTTTTTTTTCTCTCTCTCTCTCTCTTTTTAAGTTAGCACTTTGATTTTATTTTTGCAAGAAGTATCTAATTATTTCTCGATCAAAAGTTTCAAATATCCATTTATATACATTTGCTCAATTTTAATATAAACGTGATATATATATATATATATATATATATATATATATATATATATATATATATATATATATATATATATATATATATATATATATATATATATATATATATATATATATATATATATATATATATATATATATATATATATATATATATATATATATATATATATATATATATATATATATATATATATATTTAAATACCATTCTCTCACGCACAAACATAATTCTAAATAAAATATTGCATAATGAGACATGAACATACTACATAAGGGACTATCGTGAGTTTTCAAGATATATAATGAAATAATACATTAGGATGTCAAAATCAAAGAACTTAATTTACCATAGTCATGTTATGGTATGTTAAAATTAATGGTAGAACGTATGACTTCTGCCACGGAGTATCACATTTTTTATATGTTTGTGAATTTCAGCCGTAATGAGAATGTTTTCTTCGTCCGGGGTGGGTGTGGTCTTGATTGGAATATGCTTCATCTCTCTTCAAGAATAAAAAGATCATTGATCAAAATTAAATAAATGAAAAAATTGTAGAATGGAAAAAAGTTTTAAAAATATAGTATGTTGATCGAGAAAGAGATGGAATTTACAAAAAGAAATGGAAGATGTTTCTTAACTTGTGACACAATTGACGGTTAATGGAAGTTATAGATGTAAGTTTTCTTTTAGAAATAGAAGTTAACTATTCTATTGGTAACCAACAAAAGTTACCAACTACTTATGTTATTTATAAAAAAGATAAAGGACAATTTTGGAAAAAAAAATAGGCCACGCCAAAAACTTGTATCCCTATATATAAATTATAGATTATAGATTTATATAAAAAAAATTCAATTAAATAATTATTTTTTACTTTTTCAAAACAAAATAAAAGCTAATGAAAACCCAACACGTGGCATTGCAATTACAAACAAAACAAAATAATAAAATCCAAAACTCACTAACCGTACTTACAACTTCTCTCCCTCATTCAATTAGTTTTTGTTTTATGTTAAATTTTGGTTTATGTTTTGTAACAGATGTTCATTCCACTCGCTTCATTCACTTTATTGGATGTGTTATGACTAATTTTTTTTTACAGAAACTTGGAGTTAATTTGATTTACACTAGATTTTGATTTAAAACATATATGCCTTTTTTTGTTAATAGACTTAAAGCTTATTGGACTATAATTATGATTTATGTTAAATGATAATGGTAACTATGAACTAACAATTAGCAGTGAAACCGTATAAACATGAAGTTGTTTATAAAATTTTTTGGATAATTAAGAATTAAGAATTAACAATTAGATAGTGATCTATCATACACAATTAGTATAACCACATCTTAAAACTCTCTATTTGTAACCTCCCTGAATGTTACAGACTTTAAGAGGATATTACATGAAGGCTATATGGAACTATATTATGCAGTAACAAGAGGTACCTGCAAGTCATCCACTTCCCCAAATGAGATCTCTGGAACATCTATGTGCCCCCAACCAACTTCTTATTCCCTTGTATAATCCATTCGCCTATATCCATTTGCAAAACATGAATTGTAAAACAGTTAAACAAAAAAGCAAGATAATAAAATAAAGTACATACTCACCTTTTAGTTTTAAGGACAATTCATATGTGAAACTGACACATTTCTTGTTCCGAAAAACCACCACAAGTGCCTGTAACAAATATATATAATTAAGTGCCTATAACAAAGATGTGATGAATGTTTAATAAATTTATTCAATTATATTTTTAAAAAAAATACCTGACAAAAATAATATCAGAATGAGTTTGTTGAGAGCCTTGATCTACACTAATAGAGGTATGCATGGTTTGACAAAGAAAGGGAGAGAGGGATATGATTAATATGCAAATAGCTTGACAAATTGAGAGAAATAGTTTGTAAATGGCTTAGAGAGAGACTCACTTTGCATAGAGGAGTTAGTATGAACATTAATGATAGGAAGAACTATGGAGATAGTGGGAAGTTATTTGTTATAGTTATTATTTAGTATTATTATTAAATAAAATCAAGTGAGAAATTAAGCATTAAGGTAAACGGTAAATATGGAATAAAAATATGAAAGTAAGCATTAATGAAGGGTAATTGTGGAACAAAAATAGGCCACACCAAAAAGGTGTATCCCCTTTATATATAGTTATAGATTACAAATATGATATCCATTACCTTTATGTTGAAAAAGTGTCACTTTATTTAAGGTGTTTTTCATAAGAATAAGTTCAATTTCTAGAACAATTTTAGTTACTATAATTTACTTGTTTGTAAGTGGTATAAGTAGTTAACTTCTCTAAAAGATAACAAGCAGCAACTTTTATGACAACTAGTAAGTTTGAATAGACTCACATTGATGCATAAAAATATTTTCTCATAAGTATTGTACCTCTAGTTAAAGAGTTTGATTTTCTTTTTTAAAACCTTCAATGTAAGAACGTTTTTTTTAATAAATACATAAAAGTTATTTGTTAAGTGACGTTTTCATAAAAAATAGTTTTTTTATCTTTGTTATACAACATGTACACATTAATCTTTTTTTACTAGTATCAAGTCTTTCTTGAATATTTCAAAGAATTAAGAGTTTTGTTAATATAAATTAATATTAATTAAATAAGACATTACAATGAAATTTAAATTATATATATATATATATATATATATATATATATATATATATATATATATATATATATATATATATATATATATATATATATATATATATATATATATATATATATATATATATATATATATATATATATATATAAGTCTAAGTTAACCTAAAAAAAACACTAATAGAAGCTAACACATCAAATAATATACTCACAAACACAAAAAAAAAGATAAGTTATTTGACTAATTGTTTGATTGACTAATACAAATTAAAAAAATAAGAAATCAAAAAAATTACTCAAATAAAGCACAACTCATTTGAATCTATGAGCTAATCTAATTCATATTGTCAACTAGACTTTTAAAAATGTTGAAAATAATGATCCACAAAATAATAAAACTAAAAAAGATACGTTAAACAAACCACATACATTTAAAGAGGATTACAATTTTTTACAATTGATTTATGATAAGTAAATATTAATAAACTATTTTAGAGAACTACCGTGATGCAGAAAGAATATGTGTAAAAAATATTTGAAAGTAATATTTTAGAGTTTGATGTGTTTAGTTATTGATAAATAGTTAGGTTTAACGTCTGCAAATTATCATTTTACAAAACCAAAATTTTCTTAAACTATATATATATATATATATATATATATATATATATATATATATATATATATATATATATATATATATATATATATATATATATATATATATATATATATATATATATATATATATATATATATATATATATATATATATATATATATATATATATATATATATATATTTATATATTTATATATTCAAGTTTTTATACAAAACTCACATATAATCAAGTTTTTTTTATAGGGATGATAACAATTATTCAAACAACTATTATTCTAATATTTATATCGTTCTAAACATTCTTCTTCTGTTAAGACATTATAAAAATTACAAATATGACATCCATTACCTTTATGTTGAAAAAGTGTCACTTTCTTTAAGGTGTTTTTCATAAGAATAAGTTCAATTTCTAGACCAATTTTAGTTACTATAATTTACTTGTTTGTAAGTGGTATAAGTAGTTAACTTCTCTAAAAGATAACAAGCATCAACTTTTATGACATCCAATAAGTTTGAATAGACTCACATTGATGCATAAAAATATTTTCTCATAAGTATTGTACATCTAGTTAAAGAGTTTGATTTTCTTTTTTAAAACCTTCAATGTAAGAACGTTTTTTTTTAATAAATACATAAAAATTATTTGTTAAGTGTCGTTTTCATAAAAAATAGTTTTTTTTTCATTGTTATACAACATGTACACATTAATCTTTTTTATTAATATCAAGTTTCTCTTGAATATTTCAAAGCATTAAGAGTTTTTTTTATATAAATTAATATTAACTAAATAAGACATTACAGTGAAATTAAAATTATATATATATATATATATATATATATATATATATATATATATATATGTATATATATATATGTATGTATGTATAAGTCTCAGTTAACCTAAAAAAAACACTATTAGAAGCAAACACATCGAATAATATACTCACAAACACAAAAAAAAAGATAACTTATTTGACTAATTGTTTGATTGGCTAATACAAATTAAAAAATAAAAATTCAAAAAAATTACTCAAATATAGCACAAGTCATTTGAATCTGTGAACTAATCTAATTCATATTGTCAACTAGACTTTTAAAGATGTTGAAAATAATATTCCACAAAATAATAAAACTAAAAAAGATAAGTTAAACAAACCACATACATTTAAAGAGGATTACAATTTTTTACAATTGATTTATGATAAGTAAATATTATTAAAATATTTTAGAGAACTACTGTGATGCAGAGAGAATATGTGTAAAAATTATTTGAAAGTCATATTTTAGAGTTTGATGTGTTTAGTTATTGATAAATAGTTAGGTTAAACGTCTGTAAATTATTTTATACAAAACTCACATATAATCTAGTTTTTTTATAGGGATGATAACAATTATTCAAACAACTATTATTCTAATATTTATATCGTTCTAAACATTTTTCTTCTGTTGAGACATTATAAAAATTACAAATATGACATCCATTACCTTTATGTTGAAAAAGTGTCACTTTCTTTAAGGTGTTTTTCATAAGAATAAGTTCAATTTCTAGAACAATTTTAGTTACTATAGTTTACTTGTTTGTAAGTGGTATAAGTAGTTAACTTTTCTAAAAGATAACAAGCAACAATTTTTATGACATCTAGTAAGTTTGAATAGACTCACGTTGATGCATAAAAATATTTTCTCATAAGTATTGTACCTCTAGTTAAAGAGTTTGATTTTGTTTTTTAAAACCTTCAATGTAAGAACGTTTTTTTTAATAAATACATAAAAGTTATTTGTTAAGTGACGTTTTCATAAAAAATAGTTTTTTTTATTCATTGTTATATAACATGTACACATTAATCTTTTTTATTAATATCAAGTCTCTCTTGAATATTTGAAAGCATTAAGAGTTTTTTTATATAAATTAATATTAATTAAATAAAAACATTACAATGAACACATCAAACTCTAAAATAAAGAGTTTGAAAATTATGTTTAATAAATGTTACTTTCTTTAGGGATTTTTCATAAGAATAAGTTCAATTTCTAGAACAAATTTAGTTACTATAATTTACTTGTTCGTAAGTGTTATAAGTATTTGACTTCTCTAGAAGATAACAAGCAGCAACTTTTATGACATCTAGTAAGTTTGAATACACTCACATTGATGAATAAAAATATTTGCTCATAAGTATTGTAACTCTAGTTAAAGAGTTTGATTTTCTTTTTTAAAACCTTTAATGTAAGAACGTATTTTTAATAAATACATAAAACTTATTTTTTAAGTGACGCTTTTATAAAAAATAGTTTTTTTATCTTTGTTATATAACATATAATCAAGTTTTTTTATAGGGATGATAACAATTATTCAAACAACTATTATTCTAATATTTATATCGTTCTAAACATTCTTCTTCTATTGAGACAATATAAAAATTACAAATATGACATCCATTGCCTTTATGTTGAAAAAGTGTCACTTTCTTTAAGGTGTTTTTCATAACAATAAGATCAATATCTAGAACAATTTTAGTTACTATAATTTACTTGTTTGTAAGTGGTATAAGTAGTTAACTTCTCTAAAAGATAACAAGCAGCAACTTCTATGACATCTAGTAAGTTTGAATAGACTCACATTGATGCATAAAAATATTTTCTCATAAGTATTGTACATGTAGTAAAAGAGTTTGATTTTCTTTTTTAAAACCTTCAATGTAAGAAGGTTTTTTTTAATAAATACATAAAAGTTATTTGTTAAGTGACGTTTTCATAAAAAAATAGTTTTTTTTATTCATTGTTATACAACATATACACATTAATCTTTTTTTATTAATATCAAGTCTCTCTTGAATATTTCAAAGCATTAAGATTTTTTTTATATAAATTAATATTAATTAAATAAGACATTACAACGAACACATCAAACTCTAAAATATAGAGTTTGAAAATTATGTTTAAAAAATGTCACTTTCTTTAAGGATTTTTCATAAGAATAAGTTCAATTTCTAGAACAATTTTAGTTACTATAATTTACTTGTTCGTAAGTGTTATAAGTAGTTAACTTCTCTAGAAGATAACAAGCAGCAACTTTTATGACATCTAGTATGTTTGAATAGACTCACATTGATGAATAAAAATATTTGCTCATAAGTATTGTAACTCTAGTTAAAGAGTTTGATTTTCTTTTTTAAAACCTTCAATGTAAGAACGTTTTTTTAATAAATACATAAAACTTATTTTTTAAGTGACGTTTTTATAAAAATAAGTTTTTTTTTATCTTTGTTATATAACATGTACACATTAATATTTTTTTATTAGTATCTAGTCATTCTATGAATATTTCATAGAATTAAGAGTTTTGTTCATATAAATTAATATTAATTAAATAAGACATTACAATCAAATTATATATATATATATATATATATATATATATATATATATATATATATATATATATATATATATATATATATATATATATATATATATATATATATATATATATATATATATATATATATATATATATATATATATAAGTGTCAGTTAACCTAAAAAAAACATTAACAGAAGCAAACACTTCAAATAATATACTCACAAACACAAAGAAAAAGATAAGTTATTTGATTAATTGTTTGATTGACTAATACAAATTAAAAAATAAAAATTAAAAAAAATGACTCAAATTAAGCACAAGTCATTTGAATCTTTGATCTAATCTAATTCACATTGTCAACTAGACTTTTAAAGATGTTGAAAATAATATTCCACAAAATAATAAAACTAAAAAAGATAAGTTAAACAAACCACATACATTTAGATAGGATTAAAAATTTTCACAATTTATTTATGATAAGTAAATATTAATAAACTATTTTAGAGAACTGTTAAAACAGTGGTAAAGTATCGGGTTTGTATTATCGTCTCCACAAGGAATATAAGATTTTGCCGCCGTTCGTCAGTTGTTAATTTCGTAGTTTTATAATATCAAAGGGGTTTGGTTTTTAAAGTCAGTATCTTGCATGAAAAGTTATAAACAAAGGTAAAAATTAGGGTTTTTCGGTTGGAATAAAGATTGCCAAAGTTAGGTTTCGATAACCACTTTGCATGCATAATTCTAATCAACATTCTATAAACTCTTTTTAATGATCAACACATTCACAATATCCTCTCAATATGATTATCTCTAACTCATATTGTGATGTTTACCATTTTGATCCATTGTTGATCTCTCACACAATCTATCAAAATGACAACTTTAAAGCTTAACATTTTGAGTGAACAAAACCATCCAAGACGATCTCTAGCTCAAGAAAAGAAAAGGATGAAAACCTAGGTCAAGAGTTGGGAAATATTTCTCAATCATAAACCAACACAAAATATTTTAAATGAAAACAAGGTTTTCAACATATATTAATCATCCAAGAGTTTACAACTGAAGATCATCCATACACATACAAAGTTAGATGATTACCTACATCTAACCTTGACAACAAGATGAACTTAGCTACTCATTTTCATGGTAGCTTGAAGTAGAAGAAAATGGAGAAGATGAAGAACATCCACTTCGAAGAATCGATGGAGGATGTGATTCCACTTCTCCTTGATTGCACAAAATCAGTAGAAATGAAGAAGAACTAGTGTTTTTAGGGTTCTAGAGCTCTATTGTAATGTTCCAACATGATGCCCTCAAAAGAATGCCAAGTATATATTACATAAAGCAACTAAAAAAGTACAAAAGATGTGTTGTCTGCGTACATTCGCCAGGCGAACTTCCTATCATTTAAGTCTGGGAGTTATTCTGAATTATTTGCTCCAGCTCACCAACACTTGCCGGGCGAATATTCGCTGGCACTCGCTGAGCTTCGCCAGGCGAATGCCTTAATTTTTCAACAATCTCCAAGCTGCTTTGTCTTGATCCCAAGGTGCTCTTATTAGTGTCTATCCTGCACACTAACAACAACATTACACACACCATTCACTTGAATCACATCAAAATGAAAGTAAACAAGTTCGACCACGAAATCAAATACTATTAGATGAAAATGATTACAAATACTACTAAAAAGAAGTCAAATAACTAATCTAATTGGGATCTAACAAGAACTACCGTGATGCAGGAGAGAATATGTGTAAAAATTATTTGAAAGTTATATTTTAGAGTTTGATGTGTTTAGTTATTGATAAATAGTTAGGTTTAACGTCTGTAAATTATCATATCAAAATACCTAAATTTTATTAAACTATATATATATATATATATATATATATATATATATATATATATATATATATATATATATATATATATATATATATATATATATATATATATATATATATATATATATATATATATATATATATATATATATATATATATATATATATATATATATATATATATATATATATATATATATATATATATATATATATATATATATATATATATATATATATATATATATATATATATATATATATATATATATATATATATATATATATATATATATATATATATATATATATATATATATATATATATATATATATATATATATATATATATATATATATATATATATATATATATATATATATATATATATATATATATATATATATATATATATATATATATATATATATATATATATATATATATATATATATATATATATATATATATATATATATATATATATATATATTCAAGTTTTTATACAAAACTCACATATAATCAAGTTTTTTTATACGGATGATAACAATTATTCAAACAACTATTATTCTAATATTTATATCGTTCTAAACATTCTTCTTCTGTTAAGACATTATAAAAATTACAAATATGACATTCGTTACCTTTATGTTGAAAAAATGTCTTTCTTTAAGGTTTTTTTCATAAGAATAAGTTCAATTTCTAGAACAATTTTAGTTACTATAATTTACTTGTTTGTAAGGGGTATAAGTAGTTAACTTCTCTAAAAGATAACAAGCAACAACTTTTATGACATCTAGTAAGTTTGAATAGACTCACATCGATGCATAAAAATATTTTCTCATAAGTATTGTACCTCTAGTTAAAGAGTTTGATTTTCTTTTTTAAAACCTGCAATGTAAGAACATTTTTTTTTAATAAATACATAAAAGTAATTTGTTAAGTGACGTTTTCATAAAAAATAGTTTTTTTATTCATTGTTATACAACATGTACACGTTAATCTTTTTTATTAATATCAAGTCTCTCTTGAATGTTTCAAAGCATTAAGAGTTTTTTTATATAGATTAATATTAATTAAATAAGACATTACAATGAACACATCAAACTCTAAAATATAGAGTTTGAAAATTATGTTTAAAAAGTGTCACTTTCTTTAAGGATTTTTCATAAGAATAAGTTCAATTTCTAGAACAATTTTAGTTACTATAATTTACTTGTTCGTAAGTGTTATAAGTAGTTAACTTCTCTAGAAGATAACAAGCAGCAACTTTTATGACATCTAGTAGGTTTGAATAGACTCACATTGATGAATAAAAATATTTGCTCATAAGTATTGTAACTCTAGTTAAAGAGTTTGATTTTCTTTTTTAAAACCTTCAATGTAAGAACGTTTTTTTAATAAATACATAAAACATATTTTTTAAGTGACGTTTTCATAAAAAATAGTTTTTTTTATCTTTGCTATACAACTTGTACACATTAATCTTTTTTTAATAGTATCAAGTATTTCTTGAATATTTCAAAGAATTAAGAGTTTTGTTAATATAATTTAATATTAATTAAATAAGACATTACAATGAAATTTAAATTATATATATATATATATATATATATATATATATATATATATATATATATATATATATATGTATGTATGTATAAGTCTCAGTTAACCTAAAAAATACACTAACATAAGTAAACACATCAAATAATATACTCACAAACACAAATAAAAAAGATAAGTTATTTGACTAATTGTTTGATTGACTAATACAAATTAAAAAATAAAAATTCAAAAAATATACTCAAATAAAGCACATGTCATTTGAATCTGTGAGCTAATCTAATTTATATTGTCAACTAGACTTTTAAAGATGTTGAAAATAATATTCCACAAAATAATAAAACTAAAAAAGAGTAGTTAAACAAACCACATACATTTAAAGAGGATTACAATTTTTCACAATTGATTTATGATAAGTAAATATTAATAAACCATTTTAGAGAACTACCGTGATGCAGGAGAGAATATGTGTAAAAATTATTTGAAAGCTATATTTTAGAGTTTGATGTGTTTAGTCATTGATAAATAGTTAGGTTTAAAGTCGGTAAATTATCATATTAAAAAACCAAAATTTTATTAAACTATATATATATATATATATATATATATATATATATATATATATATATATATATATATATATATATATATATATATATATATATATATATATATATATATATATTTTCAAGTTTTTATACAAAACTCACATATAATTAAGTTTTTTTATAGGGATGATAACAATTATTCAAACAACTATTATTCTAATATTTATATCGTTCTAAATATTCTCCTTGTGTTAAGACATTATAAAAATTACAAATATGACATCCATTACCTTTATGTTGAAAAAGTGTCACTTTCTTTAAGGTGTTTTTCATAAGAATAAGTTCAACTTCTAGAACAATTTTAGTTACTATAATTTACTTGTGTGTAAGTGGTATAATTAGTTAACTTCTCTAGAAGATAACAAGCAAAACCTTTTATGACATCTAGTAAGTTTGAATAGTCTCACATTGATGCATAAGAATATTTTCTCATAAGTATTGTAACTCTAGTTAAAAAATTTGATTTTCTTTTTTAAAACCTTCAATGTAAGAACGTTTTTTTAATAAATACATAAAATTTATTTGTTAAGTGGAGTTTTCATAAAAAATAGTTTTTCTTTTTATCTTTGTTATCCAACATGTACACATTAATCTTTTTTTATTAATATCAAGTCTCTCTTGAATATTTCAAAGCATTAAGAGTTTTTTTATATAATATAATATTAATTAAATAAGACATTACAATGATATTAAAAAAACTAACAGAAGCAAACACATCAAATAATATACTCACAAACACAAAGAAAAAAATAAGTTATTTGATTAATTGTTTGATTGACTAATACAAATTAAAAAATAAAAATTCAAAAAAATTACTCAAATTAAGCACAAGTCATTTGAATCTTTGATGTAATCTAATTCACATTGTCAACTAGACTTTTAAAGTAGTTGAAAATAATATTCCACAAAATAATAAAATTAAAAAAGATAAGTTTAACAAACCACATACATTTAAAGAGGATTACAATTTTTCACAACTGACTTAGGATAACTAAATATTAATAAACTATTTTAGAGAACTACCGTGATGTAGGAGAGAGTATGTGTAAAAATTATTTGAAAGTGATGTAGGAGAGAATATGTGTAAAAATTATTTGAAAGTTATATTTTAGAGATTGAGGTGTTTAGTTATTGATAAATAGTTGTGTTTAACGACGGTAAGTTATCATATTAAAAAACCAAAATATTATTAAACTATAAATATATATATATATATATATATATATATATATATATATATATATATATATATATATATATATATATATTTATATATATATATATATATATATATATATATATATATATATATATATATATATATATATATATATATATATATATATATATATATATATATATTCAAGTTCATCACAAATATGACATCCATTATCTTTATGTTTAAAAAATGTCACTTTCTTTAAGGTATTTTTCATAAGAATAAGTTCAATTTCTAGAACAATTTTAGTTACTATAATTTATATTTTTGTAAGTGTTATAAGTAGTTAACTTCTCTAGAAGATAACAAGCAGCAACTTTTATGACATCTTGTGAGTTTGAATAGACTCACATTGATGCATAAAAATATTTGCTCATAAGTATTGTAACTCTAGTTAAAGAGTTTGATTTTCTTTTTTAAAACCTTCAATGTAAGAACTTTTTTTAATAAATACATAAAAGTTATTTGTTAAGTGATGTTTTCATAAAAAATAGTTTTTTTTTTATCTTTGTTATATGTACAACATGTACACATTAATCTTTTTTATTAATATCAAGCCTCTCGTGAATATTTTAAAGAATTAAGTGTTTTGTTAATATAAATTAATATTAATTAAATAAGACATTACAATTGTTAATTAAATAAGCCTCATTATGACTGAAAATTGATTGTTGTATGTAGATTTTTTTGTAATTGCTTTTATAGTAATAGTTTTTGTATGACTTTGTAATTGAGTCTTTTTTAGAATTTTACCATTTACGAAACTTTTCTTTTTTTCAAAGCAGAGTTATTAACTATGGACCGAGTGATGCACATGTCAGTCGCATTCAATCCCCGGGTTAGAAACTTTAATTTCTGTTATACATTATACTTTAACACATTAAATTTAAAAAAATATGAATTAATTATGCAAAAATGATTGTCTGGTCTATTAATTCAAAACTGATTTACAGATCAAAATTTTCCATGCCCAAATTTTCAACAAACTGATAACAACGAAGCAAGACCATCTATAAGAAATATTGATGACAATGACTGTGGTAAGTATAATTCTGTCAATAATAATCACATTAATAGTAATGCATATTTAGATTTATACATTATTGTTATTTTTAAACTATAACTCTATATTGAAGTTAATACTTTATTTTGTAGAATCACCTTCGCAAAATATGAATCCAACGGTTGAAACTCACGAAACACAGTCAGTTTTTGATCAAGGTACGATTATGTATTTCTAATCTATAACTATATATAAAGGGGATACAAATTTTTGGTGTGGCTTATTTTTGTTCCAAAATTACCCTTCATCTTTTTTATCAACAAGAAAATAGTTTAATTTAAAATTTTGAGTGGTTAATAAATTTTCTTGTTTACCAATTGAAAAAGTAACTTCCATCTCTCACAAAAAATATCTCACACCTATAACTTTCATTAACTACTAAGTGATGACAGAAGTTAAAAATTCTCTTTTATTTTTTTATGTAAATTTCATCTCTTTCTCAATGAATATACTTTTTTTTTATAATTTTTTTCATTCTATAATATTTTCATTTATTCAATTTTAATTAGTGATCTTTTTATTTTTGAAAAATAGATGAAACTTATTTCCAGTCAAGATCGCGCCATCACCCCCGATAGAAGAAGTCGTTCTCATTGTGACTGAAAATTGATTGTTGTATGTAGATTTTTTTTTGTAATTGCTTTTATAGTAATAGTTTTTGTATGACTTTTGTAATTGAGTCTTTTTTAGAATTTTACCATTTACGAAACTTTTCTTTTTTTCAAAGCGGAGTTATTAACTATGGACCGAGTGATGCACATGTCAGTCGCATTCAATCCCCGGGTTAGAAACTTTAATTTCTGTTATACATTATACTTTAACACATTAAATTTAAAAAAATATGAATTAATTATGCAAAAATGATTGTCTGGTCTATTAATTCAAAACTGATTTACAGATCAAAATTTTCCATGCCCAAATTTTCAACAAACTGATAACAACGAAGCAAGACCATCTATAAGAAATATTGATGACAATGACTGTGGTAAGTATAATTCTGTCAATAATAATCACATTAATAGTAATGCATATTTAGATTTATACATTATTGTTATTTTTAAACTATAACTCTATATTGAAGTTAATACTTTATTTTGTAGAATCACCTTCGCAAAATATGAATCCAACGGTTGAAACTCACGAAACACAGTCAGTTTTTGATCAAGGTACGATTATGTATTTCTAATCTATAACTATATATAAAGGGGATACAAATTTTTGGTGTGGCTTATTTTTGTTCCAAAATTACCCTTCATCTTTTTTATCAACAAGAAAATAGTTTAATTTAAAATTTTGAGTGGTTAATAAATTTTCTTGTTTACCAATTGAAAAAGTAACTTCCATCTCTCACAAAAAATATCTCACACCTATAACATACATTAACTACTAAGTGATGACAGAAGTTAAAAATTCTCTTTTATTTTTTTATGTAAATTTCATCTCTTTCTCAATGAATATACTTTTTTTTTTAATTTTTTTCATTCTATAATATTTTCATTTATTCAATTTTAATTAGTGATCTTTTTATTTTTGAAAAAAAGATGAAACTTATTTCCAGTCAAGATCGCGCCATCACCCCCGATAGAAGAAGTCGTTCTCATTGTTACTGAAAATTGATTGTTGTATGTAGATTTTTTTTTGTAATTGCTTTTATAGTAATAGTTTTTTTATAACTTTTGTAATTGAGTCTTTTTTAGAATTTTACCATTTACGAAACTTTTCTTTTTTTCAAAGCAGAGTTATTAACTATGGACCGAGTGATGCACTTGTCAGTCGCATTCAATCCCTGGGTTAGAAACTTTAATTTCTGTTATACATTATACTTTAACACATTAAATTTAAAAAATATGAATTAATTATGCAAAAATGATTGTCTGGTCTATTAATTCAAAACTGATTTACAGATCAAAATTTTCCATGCCCAAATTTTCAACAAACTGATAACAACGAAGCAAGACCATCTATAAGAAATATTGATGACAATGACTGTGGTAAGTATAATTCTGTCAATAATAATCACATTAATAGTAATGCATATTTAGATTTATACATTATTCTTATTTTTAAACTATAACTCTATATTGAAGTTAATACTTTATTTTGTAGAATCACCTTCGCAAAATATGAATCCAACGGTTGAAACTCACGAAACACAGTCAGTTTTTGATCAAGGTACGATTATGTATTTCTAATCTATAACTATATATAAAGGGGATACAAATTTTTGGTGTGGCTTATTTTTGTTCCAAAATTACCCTTCATCTTTTTTATCAACAAGAAAATAGTTTAATTTAAAATTTTGAGTGGTTAATAAATTTTCTTGTTTACCAATTGAAAAAGTAACTTCCATCTCTCACAAAAAATATCTCACACCTATAACATACATTAACTACTAAGTGGTGACAGAAGTTAAAAATTCTCTTTTATTTTTATATGTAAATTTCATCTCTTTCTCAATGAATATACTTTTTTTTTTAATTTTTTTCATTATATAATATTTTCATTTATTCAATTTTAATTAGTGATCTTTTTATTTTTGAAAAAAAGATGAAACTTATTTCCAGTCAAGATCGCGCATCACCCCCGATAGAAGAAGAATTCAAAACTAATTTACAGATCAAAATTTTCCATGCCCAAATTTTCAACAAACTGATAACAACGAAGCAAGACCATCTATAAGAAATATTGATGACAATGACTGTGGTAAGTATAATTCTGTCAATAATAATCACATTAATAGTAATGCATATTTAGATTTATACATTATTGTAATTTTTAAACTATAACTTTATATTGAAGTTAATACTTTATTTTGTAGAATCACCTTCGCAAAATATGAATCCAACGATTGAAACTCACGAAACACAGTCAGTTTTTGATCAAGGTACGATTATGTATTTCTAATCTATAACTATATATAAAGGGGATACAAATTTTTGGTGTGGCTTATTTTTGTTCCAAAATTACCCTTCATCTTTTTTATCAACAAGAAAATAGTTTAATTTAAAATTTTGAGTGGTTAATAACTTTTGTTGGTTTACCAATTGAAAAAGTAACTTCCATCTCTCACAAAAAATATCTCACACCTATAACATACATTAACTACTAAGTGATGACAGAAGTTAAAAATTCTCTTTTATTTTTTTATGTAAATTTCATCTCTTTCTCAATGAATATACTTTTTTTTTTAATTTTTTTCATTCTATAATATTTTCATTTATTCAATTTTAATTAGTGATCTTTTTATTTTTGAAAAATAGATGAAACTTATTTCCAGTCAAGATCGCGCCATCACCCCCGATAGAAGAAGTCGTTCTCATTGTTACTGAAAATTGATTGTTGTATGTAGATTTTTTTTTGTAATTGCTTTTATAGTAATAGTTTTTTTATAACTTTTGTAATTGAGTCTTTTTTAGAATTTTACCATTTACAAAACTTTTCTTTTTTTCAAAGCAGAGTTATTAACTATGGACCGAGTGATGCACTTGTCAGTCGCATTCAATCCCCGGGTTAGAAACTTTAATTTCTGTTATACATTATACTTTAACACATTAAATTTAAAAAATATGAATTAATTATGCAAAAATGGTTGTCTGGTCTATTAATTCAAAACTGATTTACAGATCAAAATTTTCCATGCCCAAATTTTCAACAAACTGATAACAACGAAGCAAGACCATCTATAAGAAATATTGATGACAATGACTGTGGTAAGTATAATTCTGTCAATAATAATCACATTAATAGTAATGCATATTTAGATTTATACATTATTGTAATTTTTAAACTATAACTTTATATTGAAGTTAATACTTTATTTTGTAGAATCACCTTCGCAAAATATGAATCCAACGATTGAAACTCACGAAACACAGTCAGTTTTTGATCAAGGTACGATTATGTATTTCTAATCTATAACTATATATAAAGGGGATACAAATTTTTGGTGTGGCTTATTTTTGTTCCAAAATTACCCTTCATCTTTTTTATCAACAAGAAAATAGTTTAATTTAAAATTTTGAGTGGTTAATAACTTTTGTTGGTTTACCAATTGAAAAAGTAACTTCCATCTCTCACAAAAAATATCTCACACCTATAACATACATTAACTACTAAGTGATGACAGAAGTTAAAAATTCTCTTTTATTTTTTTATGTAAATTTCATCTCTTTCTCAATGAATATACTTTTTTTTTTAATTTTTTTCATTCTATAATATTTTCATTTATTCAATTTTAATTAGTGATCTTTTTATTTTTGAAAAATAGATGAAACTTATTTCCAGTCAAGATCGCGCCATCACCCCCGATAGAAGAAGTCGTTCTCATTGTTACTGAAAATTGATTGTTGTATGTAGATTTTTTTTTGTAATTGCTTTTATAGTAATAGTTTTTTTATAACTTTTGTAATTGAGTCTTTTTTAGAATTTTACCATTTACAAAACTTTTCTTTTTTTCAAAGCAGAGTTATTAACTATGGACCGAGTGATGCACTTGTCAGTCGCATTCAATCCCCGGGTTAGAAACTTTAATTTCTGTTATACATTATACTTTAACACATTAAATTTAAAAAATATGAATTAATTATGCAAAAATGGTTGTCTGGTCTATTAATTCAAAACTGATTTACAGATCAAAATTTTCCATGCCCAAATTTTCAACAAACTGATAACAACGAAGCAAGACCATCTATAAGAAATATTGATGACAATGACTGTGGTAAGTATAATTCTGTCAATAATAATCACATTAATAGTAATGCATATTTAGATTTATACATTATTGTAATTTTTAAACTATAACTTTATATTGAAGTTAATACTTTATTTTGTAGAATCACCTTCGCAAAATATGAATCCAACGATTGAAACTCACGAAACACAGTCAGTTTTTGATCAAGGTACGATTATGTATTTCTAATCTATAACTATATATAAAGGGGATACAAATTTTTGGTGTGGCTTATTTTTGTTCCAAAATTACCCTTCATCTTTTTTATCAACAAGAAAATAGTTTAATTTAAAATTTTGAGTGGTTAATAAATTTTCTTGTTTACCAATTGAAAAAGTAACTTCCATCTCTCACAAAAAATATCTCACACCTATAACATACATTAACTACTAAGTGATGACAGAAGTTAAAAATTCTCTTTTATTTTTTTATGTAAATTTCATCTCTTTCTCAATGAATATACTTTTTTTTTTAATTTTTTTCATTCTATAATATTTTCATTTATTCAATTTTAATTAGTGATCTTTTTATTTTTGAAAAATAGATGAAACTTATTTCCAGTCAAGATCGCGCCATCACCCCCGATAGAAGAAGTCGTTCTCATTGTTACTGAAAATTGATTGTTGTATGTAGATTTTTTTTTGTAATTGCTTTTATAGTAATAGTTTTTTTATAACTTTTGTAATTGAGTCTTTTTTAGAATTTTACCATTTACGAAACTTTTCTTTTTTTCAAAGCAGAGTTATTAACTATGGACCGAGTGATGCACTTGTCAGTCGCATTCAATCCCTGGGTTAGAAACTTTAATTTCTGTTATACATTATACTTTAACACATTAAATTTAAAAAATATGAATTAATTATGCAAAAATGATTGTCTGGTCTATTAATTCAAAACTGATTTACAGATCAAAATTTTCCATGCCCAAATTTTCAACAAACTGATAACAACGAAGCAAGACCATCTATAAGAAATATTGATGACAATGACTGTGGTAAGTATAATTCTGTCAATAATAATCACATTAATAGTAATGCATATTTAGATTTATACATTATTCTTATTTTTAAACTATAACTCTATATTGAAGTTAATACTTTATTTTGTAGAATCACCTTCGCAAAATATGAATCCAACGGTTGAAACTCACGAAACACAGTCAGTTTTTGATCAAGGTACGATTATGTATTTCTAATCTATAACTATATATAAAGGGGATACAAATTTTTGGTGTGGCTTATTTTTGTTCCAAAATTACCATTCATCTTTTTTATCAACAAGAAAATAGTTTAATTTAAAATTTTGAGTGGTTAATAACTTTTCTTGGTTTACAATTGAAAAAGTAACTTCCATCTCTCACAAAAAATATCTCACACCTATAACTTTCATTAACTACTAAGTGGTGACAGAAGTTAAAAATTCTCTTTTATTTTTATATGTAAATTTCATCTCTTTCTCAATGAATATACTTTTTTTTTTTAATTTTTTTCATTATATAATATTTTCATTTATTCAATTTTAATTAGTGATCTTTTTATTTTTGAAAAATAGATGAAACTTATTTCCAGTCAAGATCGCGCATCACCCCCGATAGAAGAAGTCGTTCTCATTATGACTGAAAATTGATTGTTGTATGTAGATTTTTTTGTAATTGCTTTTATAGTAATAGTTTTTGTATGACTGTTGTAATTGAGTCTTTTTTAGAATTTTACCATTTACAAAACTTTTCTTTTTTTCAAAGCAGAGTTATTAACTATGGACCGAGTGATGCACATGTCAGTCGCATTCAATCCCCGGGTTAGAAACTTTAATTTTTGTTATACATTATACTTTAACACATTAAATTTAAAAAATATTAATGAATTATGCAAAAATGGTTGTCTGGTCTATTAATTCAAAACTAATTTACAGATCAAAATTTTCCATGCCCAAATTTTCAACAAACTGATAACAACGAAGCAAGACCATCTATAAGAAATATTGATGACAATGACTGTGGTAAGTATAATTCTGTCAATAATAATCACATTAATAGTAATGCATATTTAGATTTATACATTATTGTAATTTTTAAACTATAACTTTATATTGAAGTTAATACTTTATTTTGTAGAATCACCTTCGCAAAATATGAATCAAACGATTGAAACTCACGAAACACAGTCAGTTTTTGATCAAGGTACGATTATGTATTTCTAATCTATAACTATATATAAAGGGGATACAAATTTTTGGTGTGGCTTATTTTTGTTCCAATATTACCCTTCATCTTTTTTATCAACAAGAAAATAGTTTAATTTAAAATTTTGAGTGGTTAATAACTTTTCTTGGTTACCAATTGAAAAAGTATCTTCCATCTCTCACAAAAAATATCTCACACCTATAACTTTCATTAACTACTAAGTGGTGATAGAAGTTAAAAATTCTCTTTTATTTTTTTATGTAAATTTCATCTCTTTCTCAAGAATATACTTTTTTTTTAATTTTTTTCATTCTATAGTATTTTCATTCATTAAATTTTAATTAGTGATCTTTTTATTTTTGAAAAATAGATGAAACTTATTTTAAGTCAAATTGCGCCATCACCCCCGATAGAAGAATTCGTTCTCATTATGACTGAAAATTGATTGTTGTATGTAGATTTTTTTTGTAATTGCTTTTATAGTAATAGTTTTTGTATGACTTTTGTAATTGAGTCTTTTTTAGAATTTTACCATTTACAAAACTTTTCTTTTTTTCAAAGCAGAGTTATTAACTATGGACCGAGTGATGCACATGTCAGTCGCATTCAATCCCCGGGTTAGAAACTTTAATTTCTGTTATACATTATACTTTAACACATTAAATTTAAAAAATATGAATTAATTATGCAAAAATGATTGTCTGGTCTATTAATTCAAAACTAATTTACAGATCAAAATTTTCCATGCCCAAATTTTCAACAAACTGATAACAACGAAGCAAGACCATCTATATGAAATATTGATGACAATGACTGTGGTAAGTATAATTCTGTCAATAATAATCACATTAATAGTAATGCATATTTAGATTTATACATTATTGTAATTTTTAAACTATAACTTTATATTGAAGTTAATACTTTATTTTGTAGAATCACCTTCGCAAAATATGAATCCAACGATTGAAACTCACGAAACACAGTCAGTTTTTGATCAAGGTACGATTATGTATTTCTAATCTATAACTATATATAAAGGGGATACAAATTTTTGGTGTGGCTTATTTTTGTTCCAATATTACCCTTCATCTTTTTTATCAACAAGAAAATAGTTTAATTTAAAATTTTGAGTGGTTAATAACTTTTCTTGGTTACCAATTGAAAAAGTATCTTCCATCTCTCACAAAAAATATCTCACACCTATAACTTTCATTAACTACTAAGTGGTGATAGAAGTTAAAAATTCTCTTTTATTTTTTTATGTAAATTTCATCTCTTTCTCAAGAATATACTTTTTTTTTAATTTTTTTCATTCTATAATATTTTCATTCATTAAATTTTAATTAGTGATCTTTTTATTTTTGAAAAATAGATGAAACTTATTTTAAGTCAAATTGCGCCATCACCCCCGATAGAAGAATTCGTTCTCATTATGACTGAAAATTGATTGTTGTATGTAGATTTTTTTTGTAATTGCTTTTATAGTAATAGTTTTTGTATGACTTTTGTAATTGAGTCTTTTTTAGAATTTTACCATTTACAAAACTTTTCTTTTTTTCAAAGCAGAGTTATTAACTATGGACCGAGTGATGCACATGTCAGTCGCATTCAATCCCCGGGTTAGAAACTTTAATTTCTGTTATACATTATACTTTAACACATTAAATTTAAAAAATATGAATTAATTATGCAAAAATGATTGTCTGGTCTATTAATTCAAAACTAATTTACAGATCAAAATTTTCCATGCCCAAATTTTCAACAAACTGATAACAACGAAGCAAGACCATCTATATGAAATATTGATGACAATGACTGTGGTAAGTATAATTCTGTCAATAATAATCACATTAATAGTAATGCATATTTAGATTTATACATTATTGTTATTTTTAAACTATAACTCTATATTGAAGTTAATACTTTATTTTGTAGAATCACCTTCGCAAAATATGAATCCAACGGTTGAAACTCACGAAACACAGTCAGTTTTTGATCAAGGTACAATTATGTATTTCTAATCTATAACTATATATAAAGGGGATACAAATTTTTGGTGTGGCTTATTTTTGTTCCAAAATTACCCTTCATCTTTTTTATCAACAAGAAAATAGTTTAATTTAAAATTTTGAGTGGTTAATAACTTTTCTTGGTTACCAATTGAAAAAGTATCTTCCATCTCTCACAAAAAATATGTCACACCTATAACTTTCATTAACTACTAAGTGGTGATAGAAGTTAAAAATTCTCTTTTATTTTTTTATGTAAATTTCATCTCTTTCTCAAGAATATACTTTTTTTTTAATTTTTTTCATTCTATAATATTTTCATTCATTAAATTTTAATTAGTGATCTTTTTATTTTTGAAAAATAGATGAAACTTATTTTAAGTCAAATTGCGCCATCACCCCCGATAGAAGAATTCGTTCTCATTATGACTGAAAATTGATTGTTGTATGTAGATTTTTTTTGTAATTGCTTTTATAGTAATAGTTTTTGTATGACTTTTGTAATTGAGTCTTTTTTAGAATTTTACCATTTACAAAACTTTTCTTTTTTTCAAAGCAGAGTTATTAACTATGGACCGAGTGATGCACATGTCAGTCGCATTCAATCCCCGGGTTAGAAACTTTAATTTCTGTTATACATTATACTTTAACACATTAAATTTAAAAAATATGAATTAATTATGCAAAAATGATTGTCTGGTCTATTAATTCAAAACTAATTTACAGATCAAAATTTTCCATGCCCAAATTTTCAACAAACTGATAACAACGAAGCAAGACCATCTATATGAAATATTGATGACAATGACTGTGGTAAGTATAATTCTGTCAATAATAATCACATTAATAGTAATGCATATTTAGATTTATACATTATTGTTATTTTTAAACTATAACTCTATATTGAAGTTAATACTTTATTTTGTAGAATCACCTTCGCAAAATATGAATCCAACGGTTGAAACTCACGAAACACAGTCAGTTTTTGATCAAGGTACGATTATGTATTTCTAATCTATAACTATATATAAAGGGGATACAAATTTTTGGTGTGGCTTATTTTTGTTCCAAAATTACCCTTCATCTTTTTTATCAACAAGAAAATAGTTTAATTTAAAATTTTGAGTGGTTAATAACTTTTCTTGGTTACCAATTGAAAAAGTATCTTCCATCTCTCACAAAAAATATCTCACACCTATAACATTCATTAACTACTAAGTGGCGATAGAAGTTAAAAATTCTCTTTTATTTTTTTATGTAAATTTCATCTCTTTCTCAAGAATATACTTTTTTTTTTAATTTTTTTCATTCTATAATATTTTCATTCATTAAATTTTAATTAGTGATCTTTTTATTTTTGAAAAATAGATGAAACTTATTTTAAGTCAAATTGCGCCATCACCCCCGATAGAAGAATTCGTTCTCATTATGACTGAAAATTCATTGTTGTATGTAGATTTTTTTTGTAATTGCTTTTATAGTAATAGTTTTTGTATGACTTTTGTAATTAAGTCTTTTTTAGAATTTTACCATTTACAAAACTTTTCTTTTTTTCAAAGCAGAGTTATTAACTATGGACCGAGTGATGCACATGTCAGTCGCATTCAATCCCCGGTTTAGAAACT
This sequence comes from Lathyrus sativus, assembly GCA_963859935.3. Lineage (NCBI taxonomy): Eukaryota > Viridiplantae > Streptophyta > Magnoliopsida > Fabales > Fabaceae > Lathyrus > Lathyrus sativus. Next base: position 440,205,571 of record OZ012738.1, on the reverse strand, counting down.
TTAATTTCTGTTATACATTATACTTTAACACATTAAATTTAAAAAATATGAATGAATTATGCAAAAATGGTTGTCTGGTCTATTAATTCAAAACTAATTTACAGATCAAAATTTTCCATGCCCAAATTTTCAACAAACTGATAACAACGAAGCAAGACCATCTATAAGAAATATTGATGACAATGACTGTGGTAAGTATAATTCTGTCAATAATAATCACATTAATAGTAATGCATATTTAGATTTATACATTATTGTAATTTTTAAACTATAACTCTATATTGAAGTTAATACTTTATTTTGTAGAATCACCTTCGCAAAATATGAATCCAACGGTTGAAACTCACGAAACACAGTCAGTTTTTGATCAAGGTACGATTATGTATTTCTAATCTATAACTATATATAAAGGGGATACAAATTTTTGGTGTGGCTTATTTTTGTTCCAAAATTACCCTTCATCTTTTTTATCAACAAGAAAATAGTTTAATTTAAAATTTTGAGTGGTTAATAACTTTTCTTGGTTACCAATTGAAAAAGTAACTTCCATCTCTCACAAAAAATATCTCACACCTATAACTTTCATTAACTACTAAATGGTGACAGAAGTTAAAAATTCTCTTTTATTTTTTAATGTAAATTTCATCTCTTTCTCAATGAATATACTTTTTTTTTTTTAATTTTTTTCATTCTATAATATTTTCATTTATTCAATTTTAATTAGTGATCTTTTTATTTTTGAAAAATAGATGAAACTTATTTTAAGTCAAATCGCGCCATCACCCCCGATAGAAGAAGTCGTTCTCATTATGACTGAAAATTGATTGTTGTATGTAGATTTTTTTTGTAATTGCTTTTATAGTAATAGTTTATGTATGACTTTTGTAATTGAGTCTTTTTTAGAATTTTACCATTTACGAAACTTTTCTTTTTTTCAAAGCAGAGTTATTAACTATGGACCGAGTGATGCACATGTCAGTCGCATTCAATCCCCGGGTTAGAAACTTTAATTTGTGTTATACATTATACTTTAACACATTAAATTTAAAAAATATTAATGAATTATGCAAAAATGGTTGTCTGGTCTATTAATTCAAAACTAATTTACAGATCAAAATTTTCCATGCCCAAATTTTCAACAAACTGATAACAACGAAGCAAGACCATCTATAAGAAATATTGATGACAATGACTGTGGTAAGTATAATTCTGTCAATAATAATCACATTAATAGTAATGCATATTTAGATTTATACATTATTGTAATTTTTAAACTATAACTCTATATTGAAGTTAATACTTTATTTTGTAGAATCACCTTCGCAAAATGTGAATCCAACGGTTGAAACTCACGAAACACAGTCAGTTTTTGATCAAGGTACGATTATGTATTTCTAATCTATAACTATATATAAAGGGGATACAAATTTTTGGTGTGGCTTATTTTTGTTCCAAAATTACCCTTCATCTTTTTTATCAACAAGAAAATAGTTTAATTTAAAATTTTGAGTGGTTAATAACTTTTCTTGGTTACCAATTGAAAAAGTAACTTCCATCTCTCACAAAAAATATCTCACACCTATAACTTTCATTAACTACTAAATGGTGACAGAAGTTAAAAATTCTCTTTTATTTTTTAATGTAAATTTCATCTCTTTCTCAATGAATATACTTTTTTTTTTAATTTTTTTCATTCTATAATATTTTCATTTATTCAATTTTAATTAGTGATCTTTTTATTTTTGAAAAATAGATGAAACTTATTTTAAGTCAAATCGCGCCATCACCCCCGATAGAAGAAGTCGTTCTCATTATGACTGAAAATTGATTGTTGTATGTAGATTTTTTTTGTAATTGCTTTTATAGTAATAGTTTATGTATGACTTTTGTAATTGAGTCTTTTTTAGAATTTTACCATTTACGAAACTTTTCTTTTTTTCAAAGCAGAGTTATTAACTATGGACCGAGTGATGCACATGTCAGTCGCATTCAATCCCCGGGTTAGAAACTTTAATTTGTGTTATACATTATACTTTAACACATTAAATTTAAAAAATATTAATGAATTATGCAAAAATGGTTGTCTGGTCTATTAATTCAAAACTAATTTACAGATCAAAATTTTCCATGCCCAAATTTTCAACAAACTGATAACAACGAAGCAAGACCATCTATAAGAAATATTGATGACAATGACTGTGGTAAGTATAATTCTGTCAATAATAATCACATTAATAGTAATGCATATTTAGATTTATACATTATTGTAATTTTTAAACTATAACTCTATATTGAAGTTAATACTTTATTTTGTAGAATCACCTTCGCAAAATATGAATCCAACGGTTGAAACTCACGAAACACAGTCAGTTTTTGATCAAGGTACGATTATGTATTTCTAATCTATAACTATATATAAAGGGGATACAAATTTTTGGTGTGGCTTATTTTTGTTCCAAAATTACCCTTCATCTTTTTTATCAACAAGAAAATAGTTTAATTTAAAATTTTGAGTGGTTAATAACTTTTCTTGGTTACCAATTGAAAAAGTAACTTCCATCTCTCACAAAAAATATCTCACACCTATAACTTTCATTAACTACTAAATGGTGACAGAAGTTAAAAATTCTCTTTTATTTTTTAATGTAAATTTCATCTCTTTCTCAATGAATATACTTTTTTTTTTAATTTTTTTCATTCTATAATATTTTCATTTATTCAATTTTAATTAGTGATCTTTTTATTTTTGAAAAATAGATGAAACTTATTTTAAGTCAAATCGCGCCATCACCCCCGATAGAAGAAGTCGTTCTCATTATGACTGAAAATTGATTGTTGTATGTAGATTTTTTTTGTAATTGCTTTTATAGTAATAGTTTATGTATGACTTTTGTAATTGAGTCTTTTTTAGAATTTTACCATTTACGAAACTTTTCTTTTTTTCAAAGCAGAGTTATTAACTATGGACCGAGTGATGCACATGTCAGTCGCATTCAATCCCCGGGTTAGAAACTTTAATTTTGGTATACATTATACTTTAACACATTAAATTTAAAAAATATTAATGAATTATGCAAAAATGGTTGTCTGGTCTATTAATTCAAAACTAATTTACAGATCAAAATTTTCCATGCCCAAATTTTCAACAAACTGATAACAACGAAGCAAGACCATCTATAAGAAATATTGATGACAATGACTGTGGTAAGTATAATTCTGTCAATAATAATCACATTAATAGTAATGCATATTTAGATTTATACATTATTGTAATTTTTAACCTATAACTTTATATTGAAGTTAATACTTTATTTTGTAGAATCACCTTCGCAAAATATGAATCCAACGGTTGAAACTCACGAAACACAGTCAGTTTTTGATCAAGGTACGATTATGTATTTCTAATCTATAACTATATATAAAGGGGATACAAATTTTTGGTGTGGCTTATTTTTGTTCCAAAATTACCCTTCATCTTTTTTATCAACAAGAAAATAGTTTAATTTAAAATTTTGAGTGGTTAATAACTTTTCTTGGTTACCAATTGAAAAAGTAACTTCCATCTCTCACAAAAAATATCTCACACCTATAACTTTCATTAACTACTAAATGGTGACAGAAGTTAAAAATTCTCTTTTATTTTTTAATGTAAATTTCATCTCTTTCTCAATGAATATACTTTTTTTTTTAATTTTTTTCATTCTATAATATTTTCATTTATTCAATTTTAATTAGTGATCTTTTTATTTTTGAAAAATAGATGAAACTTATTTTAAGTCAAATCGCGCCATCACCCCCGATAGAAGAAGTCGTTCTCATTATGACTGAAAATTGATTGTTGTATGTAGATTTTTTTTGTAATTGCTTTTATAGTAATAGTTTATGTATGACTTTTGTAATTGAGTCTTTTTTAGAATTTTACCATTTACGAAACTTTTCTTTTTTTCAAAGCAGAGTTATTAACTATGGACCGAGTGATGCACATGTCAGTCGCATTCAATCCCCGGGTTAGAAACTTTAATTTTGGTATACATTATACTTTAACACATTAAATTTAAAAAATATTAATGAATTATGCAAAAATGGTTGTCTGGTCTATTAATTCAAAACTAATTTACAGATCAAAATTTTCCATGCCCAAATTTTCAACAAACTGATAACAACGAAGCAAGACCATCTATAAGAAATATTGATGACAATGACTGTGGTAAGTATAATTCTGTCAATAATAATCACATTAATAGTAATGCATATTTAGATTTATACATTATTGTAATTTTTAACCTATAACTTTATATTGAAGTTAATACTTTATTTTGTAGAATCACCTTCGCAAAATATGAATCCAACGGTTGAAACTCACGAAACACAGTCAGTTTTTGATCAAGGTACGATTATGTATTTCTAATCTATAACTATATATAAAGGGGATACAAATTTTTGGTGTGGCTTATTTTTGTTCCAAAATTACCCTTCATCTTTTTTATCAACAAGAAAATAGTTTAATTTAAAATTTTGAGTGGTTAATAACTTTTCTTGGTTACCAATTGAAAAAGTAACTTCCATCTCTCACAAAAAATATCTCACACCTATAACTTTCATTAACTACTAAATGGTGACAGAAGTTAAAAATTCTCTTTTATTTTTTAATGTAAATTTCATCTCTTTCTCAATGAATATACTTTTTTTTTTAATTTTTTTCATTCTATAATATTTTCATTTATTCAATTTTAATTAGTGATCTTTTTATTTTTGAAAAATAGATGAAACTTATTTTAAGTCAAATCGCGCCATCACCCCCGATAGAAGAAGTCGTTCTCATTATGACTGAAAATTGATTGTTGTATGTAGATTTTTTTTGTAATTGCTTTTATAGTAATAGTTTATGTATGACTTTTGTAATTGAGTCTTTTTTAGAATTTTACCATTTACGAAACTTTTCTTTTTTTCAAAGCAGAGTTATTAACTATGGACCGAGTGATGCACATGTCAGTCGCATTCAATCCCCGGGTTAGAAACTTTAATTTGTGTTATACATTATACTTTAACACATTAAATTTAAAAAATATTAATGAATTATGCAAAAATGGTTGTCTGGTCTATTAATTCAAAACTAATTTACAGATCAAAATTTTCCATGCCCAAATTTTCAACAAACTGATAACAACGAAGCAAGAACATCTATAAGAAATATTGATGACAATGATTGTGGTAAGTATAATTCTGTCAATAATAATCACATTAATAGTAATGCATATTTAGATTTATACATTATTGTAATTTTTAAACTATAACTCTATATTGAAGTTAATACTTTATTTTGTAGAATCACCTTCGCAAAATATGAATCCAGCGGTTGAAACTCACGAAACACAGTCAGTTTTTGATCAAGGTACGATTATGTATTTCTAATCTATAATATATATTGTATGTTTTTATTTAAATTATACTAGCGTCCAGACGGGCACTCGCGTGCCCGCTTTTTAAATGCACATGTAAAAGTTTAAATGACATTTTTTATTTAATATTAATTATAAATTTCATGTTAGTAAGCATGTATATAATAAGTATACTTTTTTTAATGGATGTTTTAAATGTAATAAAACACAGAATCACGGTATATTTTTCAAGCAAGACATAACATTGCTTGAAATTTTCGAAATACTGTTATGACAATCAAATCCCTACTGCCTATTTCAAGTGAGTGTAGACGATGCACTGCAAAATTGTTTCATAAAGAATCTCGTGATATGTGTTGCAAGGGTGAAAAGGTGACAATTACACAGGTGCCTTCTCCTGACGAGATGTTACAGTTATTTTCAGACACTTCTACTGAAGGACGGCATTTTAGACAGTATATTAGAAGTTACAACCATGTAATGTCGTTTACTTCACTTGGTGTCCATGTCAACGTAAGTTTGGTTACAACTGGTCGTGGTATTTACACATTTCGTGCTCAAAGCACAATTTATCACAAAATAGGAGGTTTTCATATGAATCAAGGTTCAAGGCCACGCTACTTGCAGCTATACATTTATGATACTGATCGTGAGCTTCAAAATAGGATGAGGGAAAACCCAATACTTAACCAAGCCATAGTGTATAAATTGCAAAAAATACTCCATCAATGCAACCCTTTTGTCATCATGTTTAGGCAGCTTGCACTAGAGCCAAATGTTGAAGAATGTAGGTTACTCATTAAAGAACGTCCGTCAAATCAGCCACAATATAGTCTCCCTTCAGCTTCTCAAGTTGCAGCAATTGTTATTGGTGGTGGTGATGAAGATACAATAGAACGTGGAAGAGATATAAATGTCATCAACTGTGATGGAAATCTAGAAAAGGTTCAAGAAATAATTGGGTATTATGATCCTTTACAATATCCTATATTGTTTCCGTTTGGAACATAGGGTTGGGACATAGAAACAAAAAATAATGTTGGAAAAAATGTTACATGCCGAGAGTACTACAGTTATGTGCTTCAAGTACATGCTAAACTTTTTTTTAAAGAAATTTACTTTTAAAAGTGTAAAAAAATAGGTCACGATTGATTATTTTTTCAATGTAGATTCAACATAATGATCAATTTGTATTGTTCAAATCGGGTCGACTTTTACAACAGTATATTGTAGACAATTATGTAAAGATTAAAACAGGAAGGTTGAGATGGATTCGAAGAAATCAAAATAATATTTGGTCTAAGGTATATCAGGGGTTACAAGATGCATTGCACAATAGGGAGAATAACGCATGTATTTAATATAACATGTTAGATTTATACATGAAGAGCATCCACTTTATGTTTACCACTATCATTTTTTATAATTTTCATATATTTCTATAGATAATGTTGGACAAAGGACAATATTACCATTACCATTTATTGGAAGTAAGCGAGATATGACACAAAGATATCAAGATGGTATGGTTATTGTTCTTAATGATGGTAAACCAGATATATTCCTTACAATGACATGCAATCCTTCCTGGATTGAGATAACTTTCGAATTAGGCATCCATCAAACTCCACAAGATCGACCTGATTTGCTAACAAGAATTTTTCGATCAAAATTTGAGAAGTTGAAGGATGATGTCATTAATAAAGGAGTCTTAGGGAGAGTTAGAAGTTATATGTATGTAACGGAATTTCAGAAACGTGGACTACCACATGTGCATATGCTACTCATCTTGGATACTGATGACAAGTTACGGGAACCTGAAGAGTATGATAGTATGGTGAAAGCAGAAATACCACGACATGAGTCTGAACCAGAATTGTATGAAGCGGTGTTAAAACACATGATCCATGGTCCATGTGGAGTATTGAATCAAAAATCTCCATGTATGAAGAATGGTCATCGTAAAAAAAGATATCCAAAAGAATTTTGTGAAGAAACGCGTCAGGGAAATGACTCTTACCCGAAATACAGAAGAAGGTTTAGTGATCCCATTTTTCTAAATAGAAATAAGTCTATTGATAATAGATGGGTGGTTCCTTATAACCCATGGTTGTTGAAATATGATTGTCACATCAATGTCGAGATTTGCAGTAGTATCAAAAGCATTAAATATTTGTATAAATATGTTTACAAAGGTCCTGATCGAGTTGCAATGGAAGTTCACAGAGGTACAGGTTTGGATGAGATTCAACAATATGTTGATGCAAGATGGATTTGTACTCCAGAGGCATTGTGGAAAATATTTAAATTCACACTTTACAAGTTATATCCCTTTGTTGAAAGACTGCAGATCCACTTGCCAAATCATCATCAAGTGCGGTTTTATAAGCATCAAAGAATCACATATGTGCTAAATGATAACCAAAATGCAGTAACCATGCTCACTGAATTCTTTGCACTAAATCCAATGGATCCACATGCTAAGAATTATTTGTACAGAGAGATTCCAAAGCATTATTGTTGGCTAAAAGGGGTCAAAAAATGGCAGCGAAGACAGAGAAAACGAAAAGTTATTGGTCGAATCTATATAGTATCCCCTTTAGAAGGTGAGAAATTTTATTTACGTGTTTTGTTGTCTCATTTAAGAGGTCCAACAAGCTGGGAATACCTTCTTACACATAATGGTGCATGTTTTTTCACATTCAAAAAATCAGCTGAGTATTGGGGGTTATTAGAGAGTGATAATAGTATTCGTGAATGTTTGCTTGAAGCATCAAATATGCGTATGCCATATGCTTTACGAAGGTTATTTGTGACCATATTAATTTTTTGTGAACCAACTGATGTTAGAGGCCTATTTAATGAGTTTTATCCCTACATGGTGGAGGACTATCAAATGACAAATGTTGTTGTGGGGGATAACTTTGAAAATATGTTATTGAGAGAATTGAGGGATCTTTTGCTACTGCATGGAAAACTAATAAAAAACTACGATCTTCTAATGTTGACAACGGAAACAAATGCAGTCGGGGGAGTGCCAACAATTATTCAGGAAGAGTTATCGGTCCAAATTCCAAACGAAGACGTTCAATCTGTTGTGAAGTTAAATAATGACTAGATGAGTGCTTACAATATAACTATGAACGCCATCCACTAAAAACAATGTCAAATTATTTTTGTTGATGGTCCTGGAGGGACAGGTAAAACTTTCCTTTATCGAACTATAATGGTAAATTTGAGGCGTAATAATGAAATTGTCTTAGCAACAGCTTCCTCTGGTATAACTGCCACATTATTACCTGGTGGTAGAACTGCACACTCTCGATTTGGGATCCCCATTGATATAGAGCCCCATTCTATTTGCAAAATAGAAAAGAATTATGACCTTGCAAAACTCATTAGAATAACCAATGCAATCATTTGGGATGAAGCACCCATGATAAATAAATATTGTGTAGAAGCATTGGATCGATCACTTCAATACATCATGAATAACAATGCTCCATTTGGTGGAAAATTAATGATCATGGGCGGAGATTTTCGTCAGGTGCTACTAGTTATTGAAAAAGGAAATATAGGACAAATGATTTCGGCATGTATTGTTAGGTCTCGATTATGGGCCACCACAAAGGTCCTACATTTGCGCCAAAACATGCGATCAATTCATGACCAGGACTTTGCGCAGTTTCTGATGAGAATTGGAGATGGTAATAAACCTACTAAAGAGGATGACATGGTCAAAATGCCTGCTGAAATTGTAATACCTTGGGAAGGAGAAAGCTCCATACAAAAGCTTATACAACATACATTCCCCCAATTAGAAAACCATGGATGGGATGCTTCATATATGGTGGAGAGAGCAATACTTACTCCAAAAAATTGTGATGTGCATATGTTGAATGACATGATTATTGATAAATTCCCTAGAGATGAACATATTTTGTTATCTTTTGATGAGGTTGAGGGTGATACTCATAATCTATATCAACAGGAATACTTGCACACGATTGCTCCTGGTGCTTTACCGCCACATATTTTAAAGATAAAAATAGGGGCTCCACTGATGTTGTTGCGAAACATAAACCCTAAATTTGGGTTGTGTAATGGGACAAGGTTGTTATGTCGTGGTGTTTTTATGAATTTTCTTAATGTTGAAATACTTACAGGCCACAATGCTGGAATAAGAGCTTTCTTCCCAAGAATTAAGCTCAAAACCACTAAAGGTGCGGGACTTCCTTTTGTGCTTATTAAAAAACAGTTTCCTGTCAAACTAAGCTTTGCACTCACTATAAATAAATCCCAAGGACAAACAATTCCAAATGTCAGAATTTATCTTCCACGACATGTTTTTAGTCACGGACAATTGTATGTTGCTTTATCAAGAGGTGTTTCGCGGGCTGCAACAAGAGTGCTAATTAAAGACGGAAGAGTAAGTGGGGAAGAAGAGGAGTTTACAAAAAATATAGTTTTTAAAGAAATTTTGTTGTCACAAACTCAGGTATTTATCTATTATGTTTAATCATTCAACTATACTTTTGCAATCTTACACTAGGCATGTACTTACTAGATTACACTATACCGTTGACTACTAAAATTTACTTCATTTGTTTTGCAGTGAAACGAGAGATATTTATGATTTTGATTCCATGGTTGACCTTCTTATTAAGCAATAATGTAACTTAATATCTGTGTTAATGTTTATGTTTATTTGCTTAATAAATTGTGAGAAAGATTTTTGTTCTTCTTCTATCTAAATCTTCTTATGGTTTTGACTAATCTATAGCAAAATATAAATAAAAAACTTAATGTTTCATCATATAAATAGTTTATATTCAAATCAAAATAAATAGTTTATAGTAAAATTAAATTTATAAAAAAAATACGCTGTTAATATTTTTGCGCGTTAGCGCAATAAAAAAAGCGGACAAACGGGCACGGACGTGTCAGTTAACCTAAAAAAACATTAAAAGAAGCAAACACATCAAATAATATACTCACAAACACAAAGAAAAAGATAAGTTATTTGATTAATTGTTTGATTGACTAATACAAATTAAAAAATAAAAATTCAAAAAAATTACTCAAATTAAGCACAAGTCATTTGAATCTTTAATCTAATCTAATTCATATTGTCAACTAGACTTTTAAAGATGTTGAAAATAATGATCCACAAAATAATAAAACTAAAAAAGATAAGTTAAACAAACCACATACATTTAAAGAGGATTACAATTTTTTACAATTGATTTATGATAAGTAAATATTAATAAACTATTTTAGAGAACTACCGTGATGCAGAGAGAATATGTGTAAAAATTATTTGAAAGTTATATTTTAGAGTTTGATGTGTTTAGTTATTGATAAATAGTTAGGTTTAACGTCTGTAAATGATCATATTAAAAAACCAAAATTTTATAAAACTATATATATATATATATATATATATATATATATATATATATATATATATATATATATATATATATATATATATATATATATATATATATATATATATATATATATATATATATATATATATATATATATATATATATATATATATATATATATATATATATATATATATATTCAAGTTTTTATACAAAACTCACATATAATCAAGTTTTTTTATAGGGATGATAACAATTATTCAAACAACTATTATTCTAATATTTATATCGTTCTAAAATTCTTCTTCTGTTAAGACATTATAAAAATTACAAATATGACATCCACTACCTTTATGTTGAAAAAGTGTCACTTTTTTTAAGGTGTTTTTCATAAGAATAAGTTCAATTTCTAGAACAATTTTACTTACTATAATTTACTTGTTTGTAAGTGGTATAAGTAGTTAACTTCTCTAAAAGATAACAACTTGTTTGTAAGTGGTATAAGTAGTTAACTTCTCTAAAAGATAACAAGCAGCAACTTTTATGACATCTAGTAAGTTTGAATAGACTCACATTGTTGCATAAAAATATTTTCTCATAAGTATTGTACCTCTAGTTAAAGAGTTTGATTTTCTTTTTTAAAACCTTCAATGTAAGAACGTTTTTTTCAATAAATACATATAAGTTATTTCTTAAGTGACGTTTTCATAAAAAATAGTGTTTTTTATTCATTGTTATACAACATGTACACATTAATCTTTTTTATTAATATCAAGTTTCTCTTGAATATTTCAAAGCATTAAGAGTTTTTTTATATAAATTAATATTAATTAAATAAGACATTACCAAGAAATTAAAATTATATATATATATATATATATATATATATATATATATATATATATATATATATATATATATATATATATATATATATATATATATATATATATATATATATATATATATATATATATATATATATATATATATATATATATATATATATATATATATATATATATATATATATATATATATATATATATATATATATATATGTCTCAGTTAACCTAAAAAAAACACTAATAGAAGCAAACACATCAAATAATATACTCATAAACACAGAAAAAAAAAAGATAAGTTATTTGACTAATTGTTTGATTGGCTAATACAAATTAAAAAATAAAAATTCAAAAAATTTCTTAAATAAAGCACAAGTCATTTGAATCTGTGAGCTAATCTAATTCATATTGTCAACTAGACTTTTAAAGATGTTGAAAATAATATTCCACAAAATAATAAAACTAATAAAGATAAGTTAAACAAACCACATACATTTAAAGAGGATTAAAATTTTTCACAATTGATTTATGATAAGTAAATATTAATAAACCATTTTAGAGAACTACCGTGATGCAGGAGAGAATATGTGTAAAAATTATTTGAAAGCTATATTTTTGAGTTTGATGTGTTTAGTTATTGATAAATAGTAAGGTTTAACGTCGGTAAATTATCATATTAAAAAACCAAAATTTTATTAAACTATATATATATATATATATATATATATATATATATATATATATATATATATATATATATATATATATATATATATATATATATATATATATATATATATATATATATATATATATATATATATATATATATATATATATATATATATATATATATATATATATATATATATATATATATATATATATATATATATATATATATTCAAGTTTTTATACAAAACTCACATATAATCACGTTTTTTATAGGGATGATAACAATTATTCAAACAACTATTATTCTAATATTTATATCGTTCTAAACTTTCTCCTTGTGTAAAGACATTATAAAAATTACAAATATGACATCCATTACCTTTATGTTGAAAAAGTGTCACTTTCTTTAAGGTGTTTTTCATAAGAATAAGTTCAATTTCTAGAACAATTTTAGTTACTATAATTTACTTGTTTGTAAGTGGTATAAGTAGTTAACTTCTCTAAAAGATAACAAGCAGCAACTTTTACGACATCTAGTAAGTTTGAATAGACTCACATTGATGCATAAAAATATTTGCTCATAAGTATTGTAACTCTAGTTAAAGAGTTTGATTTTCTTTTTTAAAACCTTCAATGTAAGAACTTTTTTTAATAAATATATAAAAGTTATTTGTTAAGTGACGTTTTCATAAAAAATAGTTTTTTTTATCTTTGTTATATATACAACATGTACACATTAATCTTTTTTATTAATATCAAGTCTCTCGTGAATATTTTAAAGAATTAAGTGTTTTGTTAATATAAATTAATATTAATTAAATAAGACATTACAATGAAATTAAAATTTTATATATATATATATATATATATATATATATATATATATATATATATATATATATATATATATATATATATATATATATATATATATATATATATATATATAAGTGTCATAAAACCTAAAAAAAAACATTAACAGAAGCAAACACATCAAATAATATACTCACAAACACACAGAAAAAGATAAGTTATTTGATTAATTGTTTGATTGACTAATACAAATTAAAAAATAAAAATTCAAAAAAATTACTCAAATTAAGCACAAGTCATTTGAATCTTTAATCTAGTCTAATTCATATTGTCAACTAGACTTTTAAAGATGTTGAAAATAATGATCCACAAAATAATAAAACTAAAAAAGATAAGTTAAACAAACTACATACATTTAAAGAGGATTACAATTTTTTACAATTGATTTATGATAAGTAAATATTAATAAACTATTTTAGAGAACTACTGTGATGCAGAGAGAATATGTGTTAAAATTATTTGAAAGTCATATTTTAGAGTTTGATGTGTTTAGTTATTGATAAATAGTTAGGTTTAACGTTTGTAAATTATCATATTAAAAAACCAAAATTTTATTAAACTATATATATATATATATATATATATATATATATATATATATATATATATATATATATATATATATATATATATATATATATATATATATATATATATATATATATATATATATATATATATATATATATATATATATATATATATATATATATATATATATATATATATATATATATATATATATATATATATATATATATATATATATATATATTCAAGTTTTTATACAAAACTCACATATAATCAAGTTTTTTTATAGGGATGATAACAATTATTCAAACAACTATTATTCTAATATTTATATCGTTCTAAACATTCTTCTTCTGTGGAGACATTATAAAAATTACAAATATGACATCCATTACCTTTATGTTGAAAAAGTGTCATTTTCTTTAAGGTGTTTTTCATAAGAATAAGTTCAATTTCTAGAACAATTTTAGTTACTATAATTTACTTGTTTGTAAGTGGTATAAGTAGTTAACTTCTCTAAAAGATAACAAGTAGCAACTTTTACGACATCTAGTAAGTTTGAATAGACTCACATTGATGCATAAAAATATTTTCTCATAAGTATTGTACCTCTAGTTAAAGAGTTTGATTTTCTTTTTTAAAACCTTCAATGTAAGAACGTTTTTTTTAATAAATACATAAAAGTTATTTGTTAAGTGTCGTTTTCATAAAAAATAATTTTTTTTATTCATTGTTATACAACATGTACACATTAATCTTTTTTATTAATATCAAGTCTCTCTTGAATATTTTAAAGCATTAAGAGTTTTTTTTATATAAATTAATATTAAATAAATAAGACATTACAATGAACACATCAAACTCTAAAATATAGAGTTTGAAAATTATGTTTAAAAAATGTCACTTTCTTTAAGGATTTTTCATAAGAATAAGTTCAATTTCTAGAACAATTTAAGTTACTATAATTTACTTGTTCGTAAGTGTTATAAGTAGTTAACTTCTCTAGAAGATAACAAGCAGCAACTTTTATGACATATAGTAAGTTTGAATAGGCTCACATTGATGAATACAAATATTTGCTTATAAGTATTGTAACTCTAGTTAAAGAGTTTGATTTTCTTTTTTAAAACCTTTTGTTGTTTTCGGATTTAAAAATTGAGTTTGACACAAGGAAATTATCGGGATGAGTCGCGTACTAGGTCGCTTTCTTTAAGACGTTTCGCCGTACTGCCAAATTATGCAAAGCAGACGATTTACGACGACGCCTCCAGGATAAAATAGCCCGTTCTTAAAACTTACGATTATCAGTTGTACACTGATAAATCGCTCTAGAAATACACCTTTCTAATTTAGTATCTGGCGCAAATAACCAGTCAAGAAAAGAAAAAATTGTAAGATGAAGAGAATAAAGGGAGAGAAGAAGGAAATCAAAAATCGTGTGAATTTGTGAAATCCGATGTGCTCACTACTGAATTTCTACCCTGTATTTATAGGCAGCTAGTAAGGCTTAATTTCCATTCCATTCAATGTGGGACTAAATTGAATCTTAATTTTCATTCCATTCAATGTGGGACTAAAATGAATCTTAATTTCCATTCCCTTCAATGTGGGACTAAAATGAATCTTAATTTTCATTCCCTTCAATGTTTGACTAAAAATGAATCTTTTCAAATTCACTTCTATATTAGTTCTTACTTGTATTCATTTATTGCTCATTAATTGTCAACAAATGTTTCCAATTCCCACTCTAATCAATTAAAGTTCCAACATTCCCCCACTTGAATTTAAAAGAGATTTTTGAAGTACGTCAGACGTTTCTAAGGTTGAGCATAAGCCAAGGTGTCTACGACTTGAACCTTAGCGTAGCGAGTAAGATTCTGATTCAACAAGAGTGACACCATTGTCTTGAACTCTATCTCGGACATCAGACTCGCACACAACCTTTCCGTAAGGTGTATTCTTGTAGCCCGTGCTTTAGTGGCCCTGCACGTGTATCCCGGTTTAGTGAATGCTCTAGGAATTCTGCCTCGAAATTCCATAGGAACCGGCCTCAGTTCCACAGTCACATAGGTGAATCTATCAAGAGTACTCCTGTAGCCTAGGTACTCCCTCATACAGAGTATATATCTCATTAAGAGTTTCTATTATCTCATCCTCTCATTACTTCAGGATTCATGCTTTACTTGCATGATCATTTTCATATTGCTCAAAACTTGTTATTACCCATTGAACCTAAGTCTTGGGATCTCCAGTCATTTAGGTCGGGTTACCATCATGAGTAACAAATTGTTTTATAGGCATTAGTCCCATCTTTTTGGAAGTATTATGGACTTTCTCTCTAGCTAATCCTTTCGTCAAAGGATCTGCTAAGTTCTCATCAGTGCGTACATGATCCACTCTTACAGCTCCTTTAGAGATACAGTCTCTAACAGTGCTATATTTTCTTCTAATTTGACGTCTTTTACCATTATAATAACGGTTCTCAACTTTTGCAATAGCCGCGGTACTATCGCAGTGGATCAACACAGTTGGTATAGGTTTTTCCCATAAAGGAATCTCAGCTAGCAAGCATCTTAACCAACTTGCTTCTTCACTAGCTGTAGCTAATGCTATCATCTCAGACTCCATTGTAGACTGTGCCAGAATAGTCTGTTTCTTTGATTTTCAAGATACAGCTCCTCCGGCTATACTAAATATATAACCACTAGTAGCTTTGGAATCATCCGATAAGGTGTTCCAATCTGCATCACTATACCCTTCTAGTACAGCAGGAAATTTCTGATAGTGTAGGCCGAGGTCCATAGTCCTTTTAAGGTACCTCATTACTCGCTCAATAGCTTGCCAATGTTCGTTACTCGGCCTACTTGTAAATCTGCACAATAGTCCTACGACATATGCAATGTCGGGTCTAGTACAATCAGTGGCATACCTAAGACTGCCAATGATGCTCGCATATTCTGCTTGTTTGACACTTTCTCTAGTGTTCTTAAATAGTTTCACACTTGGATCATACAGAGTGCATGCAGGTTTACAGTCAAAGTATTTATATTTCTTTAAGATCTTCTCCACATAGTGAGATTGATCCAAAGAAATTCCTTGTTCGGATCTCGTGATCTTGATACCCAGGATCACGCTTGCTTCTCCGAGGTCTTTCATATCAAAGTTATTGCATAACAATGATTTCATATCATTAATGGCCTGAATGTTTGATCCAAATATAAGTAGATCGTCTACATATAGACATATGATAGTACAAATGCGATTCTCAGATTTGTAATAAACGCACTTGTCACTTTCATTCACTTTGTACCCATTAATTATCATTAGGTTATCAAACTTTTCATGCCATTGTTTAGGGGCTTGTTTTAGTCCATACAGAGACTTATCTAACTTACAGACCTTGCTTTCTTCTCCTTGGATCACAAACCCTTCTGGTTGTTCCATATAGATTTCTTCTTCTAAGTCACCGTTTAAAAAAGCTGTTTTAACATCCATTTGGTGTACCATTAAGTTATAAATGGCTGTTATTGAAATGAGTACCCTAATGGATGTAATTCTAGTGACCGGAGAAAAGGTGTCGAAGAAATCTATATTTTCTCTTTGTCTAAAACCCTTGGCTACAAGGCGAGCCTTGTATTTCTCAATCGTTCCATCAGGTTTTAGTTTCTTTTTCAAAACCCATTTACAACCAATTGGTTTGCAACCCGGGGGTAAGTCTACTAAGTGCCAGGTCTTGTTAGATTCTAGAGAATCTATCTCATCATTAATGGCTTCTTGCCATAAGTATGCATCCATAGATGACAGTGCTTCTTGAAGATTTATTGGATCTTCTTCTACATTATAGGCCGAATAATTGGGCCCATAGTCTTTAACAACTCTTGCTCTTTTACTTCTTCGAAGTTCTGTTTCTATATTGTCGCTGCTTTCAGTGCTTTTTATCACAGGAATGTGACTCGATTGTGTACCCCCACTATTTCTCGATTTGAAAGGAAATTTGTCTTCAAAGAATTCAACGTCGTTTGATTCTGTAATTACTATGGCATTTAGGTCATAAAACCTGTATGCCTTACTATTTGCTGCATACCCAATGAATACGCATTCATAGGCTCCACTAGCGAGTTTAACTCGTTTCGGATCCGGAATTCTAACATAAGCCAGACAGCCCCAAGTTCTTAAATAAGACAAATTTGGTTGTCTTTTCTTTAATATCTCATAAGGTGAGATCTTACTTTTTGACTTGGGAACTTTATTCAGGACATAGCAAACAGTCAATAAAATTTCCCCCCACCAGTGAGGTGCAGCACCAGAATTTAACATGATTGCAACTATAAGTTCAGTAAGAGTCCTATTCTTTCTTTCTGCTTTACCATTCATTTCAGGAGAGTATGGAGCAATCGTTTCATGTATAATACCATGTTCAGCATAAAAATCATTAAACAAGCTAGAGTCATATTCGGTTCCCCTATCACTGCGAAGTCTCTTAATCTTCTTGTTAAATTTATTCTCAATTTCAGTTACATACACCTTAAACATGTCAAGCGCTTCACTTTTATTTTTCATTAGATATACATAAGTATAATCAGAGCAATCGTCAATAAAAGTGATAAAATAACGTTTATTATTTCTAGTTAAACTTCCATCTAATTCACATATATCAGAGTGTATAAGATCTAGGGGGTCAGATTCTTTTATAATTGACTTATGTGAAGTTTTTGTTATTTTAGCTTGACTGCAAAATTCACATTTATTAGAATCATTAACATTTATTTTAGGGATTAGGCCTAAGTTGCTTGCATTAGAAAGGATTCGTTTATTAACGTGACAAAGTCTACCATGCCAAATATTAAAGTCACACAAAGAGTAAACAGAAGGAGAAATTTTATTCAAATCAACATTCAACTTAAACATGCCATCAGTGGCGTACCCTTTTCCAACAAAAATACCATTCTTAGTGATGGTGTACAGATATGCCCCTAAAGTTTGATTAAACCCAGCCTTATTCAAAAGAAAACCAGAAACAAGATTCTTCCTAATTTCAGGAACATGCATTACGTCCTTCAAGATCAAAGTCTTTCCTGAAGTGAACTTCAGCTCAACATCTCCAATTCCAGCAACATTAGTGGTGTGAGCATCTCCCAACAGGACTTTCTTATCTTCAACATTCATGTATGTCTTGAACATAGCACGATCATAACAGACATGACGAGTGGCGCCAGTGTCTATCCACCAACCATCACTTCCACCAACCATGTTGATTTCAGTGATCATGGTAATGAGTTGCTCATCAATCAGGTTGACCTGAGCATTTGAGCTAGCTGCAGGTTTAGGCCTGCTCCTACATTTCTTTGCCATATGGCCCGGTTTCCCACAGTTGTAGCAAGAAAAAACCGGAGCATCATTTCTTTGAGGTGGTGGCTGTTGCTTAGAAAATGGAGCCGATGGGTCCCTAGAGGGATTCCCATTCTTAGTTCGGTTCATAGTATTGTGGTTCTGATTCTTTAAAGTTTTGCTCGTAGACTTCAGAACCGCACCGAATTTCTTTTTGTTGTTAGACACAACTAAGACTTCTTCTTTCTGATCTTGTTTTTGAGCCTCCTCTTCAATTTGGAGGCGAGTTATCAGACTCTCGATTGAAAATTCTTTTGTTTTGTGACGAAGCACATTTTTGAAATCTTTCCAACTCGGGGGCAGTTTGTCAATAATTACAGCAATTTGAAATTATTCATTGAGGGGCATACCTTCTGTAATGATCTCATGAGCAATCTTCTGAATTTCGTGGCATTGAGCTTCCACCGACTTCTCATCCACCATTTTGTAGTTCAAGTAGCGGCTGATAGCAAATTTCTTCGCACCTGCTTCTTTAGTATCATATTTTCTTTGCAGAGCCTCCCGTACCTGTTTAGCAGTCCTGTAGCTACTGTAGTAGTCATACAGATCATCAGCAAGGCTGTTCAGAATGTGATTTTTGCACAAATAATCATTCTCGTGCCATAAGGCGATTTCTTTTCGGAGCTGTAGATCATCTGCTGCAGCCTTAGCTTTTGCAGCATCTGAGTCAGACATTTTGGAAATGCTGTCTGAATCTGCAAGTGAGTTACCATTAGGTAGTTCAGATGATGCAGAAGGGACAACCGGCATATCCTCAGTTAGAACATGGACAACCTTTTTCAGAGTTAAGAAAAATTTCATCTTAGCTTGCCAACGTTTGAAATTGGAACCCTCAAACCTGAAAGGTTTGTCAGAGACCGAAGCGGCCGCAGTAGTACCGATAATTTCCTCAGTTGCCATGGCAGTTATTAAAACGTCTTAAAATTGTTGTTTTCGGATTTAAAAATTGAGTTTGGCACAAGGAAATTATCGGGACGAGTCGCGTACTAGGTCGCTTTCTTTAAGACGTTTTGTCGTACTGCCAAATTATGCAAAGCAGTCGATTTACGACGACGCCTCCAGGATAAAATAGCATGTTCTTAAAACTTACGATTATCAGTTGCACACTGATAAATCGCTCTAGAAATACACCTTTCTAAATTAGTATCTAGCGCAAATAACCAGTCAAGAAAAGAAAAAATTGTAAGATGAAGAGAATAAAGGGAGAGAAGAAGGAAATCAAAATTCGTGTGAATTTGTGAAATCCGATGTGCTCACTACTGAATTTCTACCCTGTATTTATAGGCAGCTAGTAAGGCTTAATTTCCATTCCCTTCAATGTGGGACTAAATTGAATCTTAATTTTCATTCCCTTCAATGTGGGACTAAAATGAATCTTAATTTGCATTCCCTTCAATGTGGGACTAAAATGAATCTTAATTTTCATTCCCTTCAATGTGGGACTAAAAATGAATCTTTTCAAATTCACTTCTATCTTAGTTCTTGCTTGTATTCATTTATTGCTCATTAATTGTCAACAAATGTTTCCAATTCCCACTCTAATCAATTAAAGTTTCAACACCTTCAATATAAGAACGTTTTTTTAATAAATACATAAAAGTTATATTTTAAGTGACGTTTTCATAAAAAATAGTTTTTTTTTATCTTTGTTATACAACATGTACACATTAATCTTTTTTTATTAGTATCATGTCTTTTTTGAATATTTTGAAGAATTAAGAGTTTTGTTAATATAAATGAATATTAATTAAATAAGACATTACAATGAAATTTAAATTATATATATATATATATATAAGTCTCAGTTAACCTAAAAAAAACTCTAACAGAAGCAAACACATCAAATAATATACTCACACACACACACAAAAAAAGATAATTTATTTGACTAATTGTTTGATTGACTAATACAAATTAAAAAATAAAAATTCAAAAAAATTACTCAAATTAAGCACAAGTCATTTGAATGTTTGATGTAATCTAATTCACATTGTCAACTAGACTTTTAAAGATGTTTAAAATAATATTCCACAAAATAATAAAATTATAAAAGATTAGTTTAACAAACCACATACATTTAAAGAGGATTACAATTTTTCACAACTGACATAGGATAACTAAATATTAATAAACTATTTTAGAGAACTACCGTGATGTAGGAGAGGATATGTGTAAAAATTATTTGAAAGTTATATTTTAGAGATTGAGGTGTTTAGTTATTGATAAAAAGTTGTGTTTAACGACTGTAAGTTATCATATTAAAAAACCAAAATTTTATTAAATTATAAATATATATATATATATATATATATATATATATATATATATATATATATATATATATATATATATATATATATTTATATAAGTTTTTTTTTCTAGGGATGATAACAATTATTCAAACAACTATTATTCTAATATTTATATCGTTCTAAACTTTCTCCTTGTATAAAGACATTATAAAATTACAAATATTACATCCATTATCTTTATGTTTAAAAAGAAACTTTCTTTAAGGTATTTTTCATAAGAATAAGTTAAATTTCTAGAACAATTTTAGTTACTATAATTTACTTGTTTGTAAGTGGTAGAAGTAGTTAACTTCTCTAAAAAATAACAAGCAACAACAGTTATGATATCTAGTAAGTTTGAATAGACTCACATTGATGCATAAAAATATTTGCTAATAAGTATTGTAACTCTAGTTAAAGAGTTTGATTTTCTTTTTTAAAACCTTCAATGTAAGAACTTTTTTTAATAAATATATAAAAGATATTTGTTAAGTGACGTTTTCATAAAAAATAATTTTTTTTATCTTTGTTATATATACAACATGTACACATTAATATTTTTTATTAATATCAAGCGTCTCGTGAATATTTTAAAGAATTAAGTGTTTTGTTAATAAAACATTAACAGAAGCAAACACATCAAATAATATACTCACAAACACAAAGAAAAAGATAAGTTATTTGATTAATTGTTTGATTGACTAATACAAATTAAAAAATAAAAATTCAAAAAAATTACTCAAATTAAGCACAAGTCATTTGAATCTTTAATCTAGTCTAATTGATATCGTCAACTAGACTTTTAAAGATGTTAAAAATAATGATCCACAAAATAATAAAACTAAAAAAGATAAGTTAAACAAATCACATACATTTAAAGAGGGTTACAATTTTTTACAATTGATTTATGATAAATAAATATTAATAAACTATTTTAGAGAACTACTGTGTTGCAGAGAGAATATGTGTTAAAATTATTTGAAAGTCATATTTTAGAGTTTGATGTGTTTAGTTATTGATAAATAGTTAGGTTTAACGTCTGTAAACTATCATATTAAAAAACCAAAATTTTATTAAACTATATATATATATATATATATATATATATATATATATATATATATATATATATATATATATATATATATATATATATATATATATATATATATATATATATATATATATATATATATATATATATATATATATATATATATATATATATATATATATATATATATATATATATATATATATATATTATATATATATATATATATTCAAGTTTTTATACAAAACTCACATATAATCAAGTTTTTTTATAAGGATGATAACAATTATTCAAACAACTATTATTCTAATATGTAAGTCTCAGTTAACCTAAAAAAAACGCTAACAGAAGCAAACACATCAAATAAAATACTCACAAACACAAAAAAAAAAGTTATTTGACTAATTTTTTGATTGGCTAATACAAATTAAAAAATAAAAATTCAAAAAATTACTCAAATAAAGCACAGGTCATTTGAATCTATGAGCTAATCTAATTCATATTGTCAACTAGATTTTTAAAGATGTTGAAAATAATATTCCACAAAATAATAAAACTAAAAAAGATAAGTTACACAAACCACATACATTTAAAGAGGATTACAATTTTTCACAATTGATTTATGATAAGTAAATATTAATAAACCATTTTAGAAAACTACCGTGATGTAGGAGAGAATATGTGTAAAAAATTTTTGAAAGCTATATTTTAGAGTTTGATGTGTTTAGTTTTTGATAAATAGTAAGGTTTAACGTCGGTAAATTTTCATATTAAAAATCGAAAATATTATTAAACTATATCGTTCTAAACATTCTTCTTCTGTTGAGACATTATAAAAATTACAAATATGACATCCATTACCTTTATGTTGAAAAAGTGTCACTTTCTTTTAGGTGTTTTTCAAAAGAATAAGTTCAATTTCTAGAACAATTTTAGTTACTATAATTTACTTGTTTGTAAGTGGTATAAGTAGTTAACTTCTCTAAAAGATAACAAGCAGCAACTTTTATGACATCTAGTAAGTTTGAATAGACTCACATTGATGCATAAAAATATTTTCTCATAAGTATTGTACCTCTAGTTAAAGAGTTTGATTTTCTTTTTTAAAACCTTCAATGTAAGAACATTTTTTTTAATAAATACATAAAAGTTATTTGTTAAGTGACGTTTTCATAAAAAATAGTTTTTTTATTCATTGTTATACAACATGTACACATTAATCTTTTTTATTAATATCAAGTCTCTCTTGAATATTTCAAAGCATTAAGAGTTTTTTTTATATAAATTAATATTAATTAAATAAGACATTACAATGAACACATCAAACTCTAAAATATAGAGTTTGAAAATTATGTTGAAAAAATGTCACTTTCTTTAAGGATTTTTCATAAGAATAAGTTCAATTTCTAGAACAATATTAGTTACTATAATTTACTTGTTCGTAAGTGTTATAAGTAGTTAACTTCACTAGAAGATAACAAGCAGCAACTTTTATGACATCTAGTAAGTTTGAATAGACTCATATTGATTAATAGAAATTTTTGCTCATAAGTATGTAACTCTAGTTAAAGAGTTTGATTTTCTTTTTTAAAACCTTCAATGTAAGAATGTTTTTGTAATAAATACATAAAACTTATTTTTTAAGTGACGCTTTTATAAAAAATAGTTTTTTTTTTATCTTTGTTATATAACATGTACACATTAATCTTTTTTTATTAGTATCAAGTCATTCTTGAATATTTCAAAGAATTAAGAGTTTTGTTTATATAAATTAATATTAATTAAATAAGACATTACAATGAAATTTAAATTATATATATATATATATATATATATATATATATATATATATATATATATATATATATATATATATATATATATATATATATATATATATATATATATATATATATATATATATATATATATATATATATATATATATATATATATATATGTAAGTCTCAGTTAACCTAAAAAAAACACTAACAGAAGCAAACACATCAAATAAAATACTCACAAACTAATACAAATTAAAAAATAAAAATTCAAAAAAATTACTCAAATAAAGCACAGGTCATTTGAATCTGTCAGCTAATCTAATTCATATTGTCAACTAGACTTTTAAAGATGCTGGAAAATAATATTCCACAAAATAATAAAACTAAAAAAGATAAGTTAAACAAACCACATACATTTAAAGAGGATTACAATTTTTCACAATTGATTTATGATAAATAAATATTAATAAACCATTTTAGAAAACTACCGTGATGTAGGAGAGAATATGTGTTAAAATTATTTGAAAGTCATATTTTAGAGTTTGATGTGTTTAGTTATTGATAAATAGTTAGGTTTAACGTCTGTAAACTATCATATTAAAAAACCAAAATTTTATTAAACTATATATATATATATATATATATATATATATATATATATATATATATATATATATATATATATATATATATATATATATATATATATATATATATATATATATATATATATATATATATAATATATTATATATATATATATATATATATATATATATATATATATATATATATATATTATATATATATATATATATATATTCAAATTTTTATACAAAACTCACATATAATCAAGTTTTTTTATAGGGATGATAACAATTATAACTATTATTCTAATATTTATATCGTTCTAAACATTCTTCTTCTGTGAGACATTATAAAAATTACAAATATGACATCCATTACCTTTATGTTGAAAAAGTGTCACTTTCTTTAAGGTGTTTTTCATAAGAATAAGTTCAATTTCTAGAACAATTTTAGTTACTATAATTTACTTGTTTGTAAGTGGTATAAGTAGTTAACTTCTCTAACAGATAACAAGCAGCAACCTTTATGACATCTAGTAAGTTTGAATAGACTCACATTGATGCATAAAAATATTTTCTCATAAGTAATGTACCTCTTGTTAAAGTGTTTGATTTTCTTTTTTAAAACCTTCAATGTAAGAACGTTTTTTTTAATAAATACATAAAAGTTATTTGTTAAGTGACGTTTTCATAAAAAAATGTTTTTTTTATTCATTGTTATACAACATGTACACATTAACCTTTTTTATTAATATCAAGTCTCTCTTGAATATTTCAAAGCATTAAGAGTTTTTTTATATAAATTAATATTAATTAAATAAGACATTACAATGAACACATCAAACTCTAAAATATAGAGTTTGAAAATTATGTTGAAAAAATGTCACTTTCTTTAAGGATTTTTCATAAGAATAAGCTCAATTTCTAGAACAATTTTAGTTACTATAATTTACTTGTTCGTAAGTGTTATAAGTAGTTAACTTCTCTAGAAGATAACAAGCAGCAACTTTTATGACATCTAGTAAGTTTGAATAGACACACATTGATGAATAAAAATATTTGCTCATAAGTATTGTAACTCTAGTTAAAGAGTTTGATTTTCTTTTTTAAAACCTTCAATGTAAGAATGTTTTTTAATAAATACATAAAACTTATTTTTTAAGTGACGCTTTTATAAAAAATAGTTTTTTTTTTATCTTTGTTATATAACATGTACACATTAATCTTTTTTTATTAGTATCAAGTCATTCTTGAATATTTCAAAGAATTAAGACTTTTGTTTATATAAATTAATATTAATTAAATAAGGCATTACAATGAAATTTAAATTATATATATATATATATATATATATATATATATATATATATATATATATATATATATATATATATATATATATATATATATATATATATATATATATATATATATAATAATATATATATATATATATATATAGAGAGAGAGAGAGAGAGAGAGATATATATATATATATATATGTAAGTCTCAGTTAACCTAAAAAAAACACTAATAGAAGCAAACACATCAAATAAAATACTCACAAACACAAAAAAAGTTATTTGGACTAATTGTTTGATTGGCCAATACAAATTAAAAAATAAAAATTCAAAAAATTACTCAAATAAAGCACAGGTCATTTGAATCTGTGAGCTAATCTAATTCATATTGTCAACTAGACTTTTAAAGATGTTGAAAATAATATTCCACAAAATAATAAAACTAAAAAAGATAAGTTAAACAAACCACATACATTTAAAGAGGATTACAATTTTTCACAATTGATTTATGATAAGTAAATATTAATAAACCATTTTAGAAAACTACCGTGATGTAGGAGAGAATATGTGTAAAAATTATTTGAAAGCTATATTTTAGAGTTTGATGTGTTAGGTTTTTGATAAATAGTAAGGTTTAATGTCGGTAAATTTTCATATTAAAAATCCAAAATTTTATTAAACTATATATATATATTCAAGTTTTTATACAAAACTCACATATAATCAAGTTTTTTTATAGGGATGATAACAATTATTCAAACAACTATTATTCTTAAATTTTATATCGTTCTAAACATTCTCCTTCTGTTGAGACATTATCAAAATTACAAATATGACATCCATTACCTTTATGTTGAAAAAGTGTCACTTTCTTTAAGGTGTTTTTCATAAGAATAAGTTCAATTTCTAGAACAATTTTAGTTACTATAATTTACTTGTTTGTAAGTGGTATAAGTAGTTAACTTCTCTAAAAGATAACACGCAGCAACTTTTATGACATCTAGTAAGTTTGAATAGACTCACATTGATGCATAAAAATATTTTCTCATAAGTATTGTACCTCTAGTTAAAGAGTTTGATTTTCTTTTTTAAAACCTTCAATGTAAGAACATTTTTTTTAATAAATACATAAAAGTTATTTGTTAACTGACGTTTTCATAAAAAATAGTTTTTTTTATTCATTGTTATACAACATGTACACATTAATCTTTTTTATTAATATCAAGTCTCTCTTGAATATTTCAAAGCATTAAGAGTTTTTTTTATATAAATTAATATTAATTAAATAAGACATTACAATGAACACATCCAACTCTGAAATATAGAGTTTGAAAATTATGTTTAAAAATTGTCACTTTCTTTAAGGATTTTTCATAAGAATAAGTTCAATTTCTAGAACAATTTTAGTTACTATAATTTACTTGTTCGTAGTGTTATAAGTAGTTAACTTCTCTAGAAGATAACAAGCAACAACTTTTATGACATCTAGTAAGTATGAATAGACTCACATTGATGAATAAAAGTATTTCCTCATAAGTATTGTAACTCTAGTTAAAGAGTTTGATTTTATTTTTTAAAACCTTCAATGTAAGAACATTTTTTTTAATAAATACATAAAACTTATTTTTTAAGTGACACTTTTATAAAAAATATTTTTTTTATCTTTGTTATATAACATGTACACATTAATCT
The DNA here is from genome assembly GCA_963859935.3 of Lathyrus sativus. NCBI lineage: Eukaryota > Viridiplantae > Streptophyta > Magnoliopsida > Fabales > Fabaceae > Lathyrus > Lathyrus sativus. The sequence continues at coordinate 440,177,758 of OZ012738.1, read as the reverse complement.
TTTTTTATTAGTATCAAGTCTTTCTTGAATATTTCAAAGAATTAAGAGTTTTGTTCATATAAATTAATATTAATTAAATAAGACATTACAATGAAATTTAAATTTTATATATATATATATATATATATATATATATATATATATATATATATATATATATATATATATATATATATGTATATATATATATATATATATATATATATATATATATATATATATATATATATATATATATATATATATATATATATATATATATATATATATATATATATATATATATATATATATATATATATATATATATATATATATATATATATAAGTCTCAGTTAACCTAAAAAAAACACTAACAGAAGCAAACACATCAAATAAAATACTCACAAACACAAAAAAAAAAGATAAGTTATTTGACTAATTGTTTGATTGGCTAATACAAATTAAAAAATAAAATTCAAAAAAATTACTCGAATAAAGCACAAGTCATTTGAATCTGTGAGCTAATCTAATTCATATTGTCAACTAGACTTGTAAAGATGTTGAAAATAATATTCCACAAAATAATAAAACTAAAAAAGATAAGTTAAACAAACCACATACATTTAAAGAGGATTACAATTTTTTACAATTGATTTATGATAAGTAAATATTAATAAACCATTTTAGAAAACTACCGTGATGTAGGAGAGAATATGTGTAAAAATTATTTGAAAGCTATATTTTAGAGTTTGATGTGTTTAGTTTTTGATAAATAGTAAGGTTTAACGTCGGTAAATTTTCATATTAAAAATCCAAAATTTTAGTAAACTATATATATATATATATATATATATATATATATATATATATATAATATATATATATATATATATATATATATATATATATATATATATATATATATATATTTATATATATATATATTATATATATATATATATATATATATATATATATATATATATATATATATATATATATATATATATATATATATATATATTCAAGTTTTTATACAAAACTCACATATAATCAAGTTTTTTTATAGGGATGATAACAATTATTCAAACAACTATTATTCTTAAATTTTATATCGTTCTAAACATTCTCCTTCTGTTGAGACATTATAAAAATTACAAATATGACATACATTACCTTTATGTTGAAAAAGTGTCACTTTCTTAAGGTGTTTTTCATAAGAATAAGTTCAATTTCTAGAACAATTTTAGTTACTATAATTTACTTGTTTGTAAGTGGTATAAGTAGTTAACTTCTCTAAAAGATAACAAGCAGCAACTTTTATGACATCTAGTAAGTTTGAATAGACTCACATTGATGCATAAAAATATTTTCTCATAAGTATTGTACCTCTAGTTAAAGAGTTTGATTTTCTTTTTAAAACCTTCAATGTAAGAACGTTTTTTTTAATAAATACATAAAAGTTATTTGTTAACTGACGTTTTCATAAAAAATAGTTTTTTTTATTCATTGTTATACAACATGTACACATTAATCTTTTTTATTAATATCAAGTCTCTCTTGAATATTTCAAAGCATTAAGAGTTTTTTTTATATAAATTAATATTAATTAAATAAGACATTACAATGAACACATCAAACTATAAAATATAGAGTTTGAAAATTATGTTTAAAAAATGTCACTTTCTTTAAGGATTTTTCATAAGAATAAGTTCAATTTCTAGAACAATTTTAGTTACTATAATTTACTTGTTCGTAAGTGTCATAAGTAGTTAACTTCTCTAGAAGATAACAAGCAGCAACTTTTATGACATCTAGTAAGTTTGAATAGACCCACATTGATGAATAAAAGTATTTGCTCATAAGTATTGTAACTTTAGTTAAAGAGTTTGATTTCTTTTTTAAAACCTTCAATGTAAGAACGTTTTTTTAATAAATACATAAAACTTATTTTTTAAGTGACGCTTTTATAAAAAATATTTTTTTTTTATCTTTGTTATATAACATGTACACATTAATCTTTTTTTATTAGTATCAAGTCTTTCTTGAATATTTCAAAGAATTAAGAGTTTTGTTCATATAAATTAATATTAATTAAATAAGACATTACAATGAAATTTAAATTTTATATATATATATATATATATATATATATATATATATATATATATATATATCTATATATATATATATATATATATATATATATATATATATATATATATATATATATATATATATATATATATATATATATATATATATATATATATATATATATATATATATATATATATATATATATAAGTCTCAGTTAACCTAAAAAAACACTAACAGAAGCAAACACATCAAATAAAATACTCACAAACACACAAAAAAAAGATAAGTTATTTGACTAATTATTTGATTGGCTAATACAAATTAAAAAATAAAAATTCAAAAAAATTACTCGAATAAAGCACAAGTCATTTGAATCTGTGAGCTAATCTAATTCATATTGTCAACTAGACTTTTAAAGATGTGAAAATAATATTCCACAAAATAATAAAACTAAAAAAGATAAGTTAAACAAACCACATACATTTAAATAGGATTACAATTTTTCACAATTGATTTATGATAAGTAAATATTAATAAACCATTTTAGAAAACTACCGTGATGTAGGAGAGAATATGTGTAAAAATTTTTTGAAAGCTATATTTTAGAGTTTGATGTGTTTAGTTTTTGATAAATAGTAAGGTTTAACGTCGGTAAATTTTCATATTAAAAATCCAAAATTTTATTAAACTATATATATAAATATATATATATATATATATATATATATATATATATATATATATATATATATATATATATATATATATATATATATATATATATATATATATATTCAAGTTTTTATACAAAACTCACATATAATCAAGTTTTTTATAGGGATGATAACAATTATTCAAACAACTATTATTCTAAATTTAATATCGTTCTAAACATTCTCCTTCTGTTGAGACATTATAAAAATTACAAATATGACATCCATTACCTTTATGTTGAAAAAGTGTCACTTTCTTTAAGGTGTTTTTCATAAGAATAAGTTCAATTTCTAGAACAATTTTAGTTACTATAATTTACTTGTTTGTAAGTGGTATAAGTAGTTAACTTCTCTAAAAGATAACAAGCAACAACTTTTATGACATCTAGTAAGTTTGAATAGACTCACATTGATGCATAAAAATATTTTCTCATAAGTATTGTACCTCTAGTTAAAGAGTTTGATTTTCTTTTTTAAAACCTTCAATGTAAGAACATTTTTTTTAATAAATACATAAAAGTTATTTGTTAAGTGACGTTTTCATAAAAAATAGTTTTTTTTATTCATTGTTATACAACATTTACACATTAATCTTTTTTATTAATATCA